>WNMW01000099.1:0-127573 GCA_009819605.1 Sterna hirundo | reverse complement strand
TTTTGGGGGAGGAAGGTTTTTGTGGGGGGGAGGTTTTTTGGGGGGGAGGTTTTTGGGGGGGGTAGGTTTTGGGGGTGGTAGGTTTGGGGGGGGGGAAGGTTTTTTGGGGGGGGAGGTTTTGGGGTGGTAGGTTTAGGGGGGGTGGGAAGGTTTTTGGGGGGGAGGTTTTGGGGGTGGTACGTTTTGGCGGGGGGGAAGGTTTTTGGGGGTGGTAGTTTTGGGGGTGGTAGTTTTTGGAGGGGGGGAAGGTTTTTTGGGGGTGGTAGTTTTGGGGGGGAGGGGGAGGGGGGGGAAGGTTTTTGGCGGTGGGGGGGGGGGGGGGGCAGGTTTGCGGGGGGGTGTCCGCCGCAGCGTGGCGCTGTGCCCGCAGGACCCACGGGGACCTGGCGAGCGGGCTGTACCCCCAGACCCTGCTGGCGCTGCAGAAGGTCCTGGCCGACCCCGTGCGGCCAGCTCTGCTCCCACTACGGCGCCGTGGCCGGGCTGCACGCGCTGGGCTGGCAGGTGAGGGGCGGGGGGGGGACGGGAGGGGCCCCCCCCGCGCCCCCCCCGACCCCCACCCTGACCCCCCCCGTCCCCACAGGCGGTGGAGCGCGTGCTGTACCCCCACCTCCCCACCTACTGGGCCAACCTGCAGGCCGTGCTGGGACGGACTACTCCGTCTCCAACGCCCAGGTCAAGGCCGACGGGCACAAGGTCTACGGCGCCATCCTGGTGAGGGGCGCCGGGGAGACGGCGGCCCGCCCGCCCTGCCTCCTTACGGCCATCATCCCTTACGTCCCCCGCTCCCGGGGGGGGGCAACCGGGGAGGGGGGACGCGGAACAAGTCGAAATAGTCGACGTTTATAATCCCCAAAAGCCAACGCCGGCACCGAGGGAAAAGGCGTCGGGATTCAAGGGGAGCAGCCGGGAGGCGCCGGGGGCGGGAGGGAAGGGCCCCGGGGACAGGGAGGTTCTCGGGATGGCGGCCACGGGGGGGCGGTTTATATGGAATTTCTGTGGAAATTCGTATTGAAATCCACACTGGGATTTGGATTGGATTTGTACGAAATTTATGCCGGAACTTATGTGGAATTTATACTGAAATTTATACTGCAATTACATGACATTTACATTGACATTTATATTGAATTTATGCCGAAATCATACTGAAATTTATATTGGAGTCTGTACTGAAATTTTATTTAATTTGCGTGGAAAATCGCATTTAATTTATACTAAATTTACGCTGAAACACGCGTTGAGTCCACGCGACGCTTCTGTTGACGTTTACGTTGAAGTTTGCATTGACTTTATATGACATTTGTGTGGAATTTCCATTGGATTTCCGCAGAAGTGGGGCTCTGGCAGAGCGGGGGGGGGGCCCTTGCTGGGGGAGTGGAGCCGTAGGACGGGGGGGGGGACGGTTCTAAGCTGGAAAAGGGGAGATTTGGGTGAGAAACGGGGAAGAAATCCAGCATTTTGGGGGCGGCGAGACCCCGGGCGGCTGCGGCTGCCCCATGGCGGGGGGGTCTCGCTGCTCCTCCTCGTCGCCCCCAGGTCCGCGGAACCCGCCGCTCCCTCTGGCTCCGAAGTCGCCGTTTCCCCCCGTTCGCGCACCGTCCTCCCAAAAATCCGCGCCTTCCCGAGAGAAGGGGGCCGGGCGTCGCTCCAACGGCGTTTTCCCCCCCAACCCAGGTGGCTGTGGAGCGGCTGCTGAAGATGAAGGCTCAGCAGACGCCGGCGTCCGGCACCAGCCAGCGGCCGGAGGGTTCCCCGCGGCGCAGCCCCCGACCGGAGCCCCCCCCCGAGCCCGGCCTCGGCCTGGGCCGTCCCCTGCTGCAGCTGGGGGGGGGGCGGGGGCCCCCCGGCGTCCTCCCCCCCCGCCTCGCCCACCCCCTCCCTCCGCGACATGTACCGCGAGCTCTACGACTTCTTCGGCGGACAGTTTGGCCACCCGTTTCGGCACCGGGTTGCCACCGGCCACCATCCCCCCGCCTGGCACCCCCGAGGGGACCCGGAAGGAACCGGCGGCGGCTTTCGGCGGGGAGGGGGTGACGCGGAAGATGCCCCAACTGACGGCCAACGCCACGGTGAGCCCGCGGGAGGAGGAGAGCCCGCGCTGCGAGCCCCCGGCCGCTCGCCCGGCGCTTCACCGGCCGGCCAGCTTGCCGCGGCCCCGGGGCACTCCCCGCCAGCCCGGCGGCCATCGTCCTGGCGCTCGGGAGGTCTTCCAGAAATGCCGTTTCGCTCCGCGGGGCGCCCCGCGTTTCAGCTTCATCATCGCGGGCCGTCAGGCCGGCCGGCGTTGCCAAGGGCGGATGTTCCAAACCAGTTTCCCGCAACATCACGGACCGGGGCACGTCTCCCGATACGCCCAAAAATTGCCCATGATCGGCCGAACGGCCCGGCCGGCTCGGCGATGGCCACGCGCCGAGTATTCCCTCCATCTCCTCCTCTGAGCCGGCTGCTCCGTGTCCCCGAGCCCCGACGGTGTCTTCCCCCGGCGGCACCGGACCAGCGCGTCCCGCGTCACGGGGGTCCGTGGTTGCCACCCACCGCGGTGGCCTCCGGTGGTCAATAAAAGGGCGTTTGTAGGAGGGTTTGTGGCTGTCGTGGGGGGGACGGGGGCTGCGTCCCCACCGCCGGTGTCCGTCCCCAGGCGGGAAGAGCCGAGCGGAGCCGGGAGGGGATGGAGGGGGGTGGGTCGGCGTTGTCCCCATGGAACCCTCCTCCTGGAGGGGGGCGGCGGCGCCGCGGTGGGACACGGAGCCCTGGGCACGTTGTCCGTGTCCCTGCGCGCTCCTCCCTGCTGCGAGGGGGATGAGGGAGGGATGGACGGAGGGATGGACGGAGGGATGGATGGAGGGATGGACGGAGCGATGGCCACCACCAGCTCCAGGCAGGCTGGGACAAGATGGAGGATGGCCGGACAGAAGGAGGGAGGAGGAGGGACAGGGATGGATGGAGGGATGGACGGACAGAGGGATGGCCGCCACCAACTCCAGGCAGGCTGGGGACAGGACGGAGGGATGAGGGATGGACGGACGGAGGGGTAACGACTGCTGGCTCCGAGCGGGCTGGGGACGGGACGGAGGGAGGGATGGAGGGTTGGATGGACGGGCAGAGGGATGGAGGGAGGGGCAGACGGACAGACGGACAGCGGGACGGATGGCTGCTGCCAGCCCCAAGCGGTCTGGAGAGGGGACGGATGGACAGAGGGATGGACGGAGGAACGACCACCGCCGGCTCCGAGCGGTCTGGGGACAGGAGCCGCGGTGGGAGACGTGAGCCGCGGCCACCAGCCTCCCCGGGACGCGGCAGCGCCTCGGTGTCGGCGTTGCCGTCGCGGGGCCCCGGCGGAGCCCGTCCCCGTGGTGCCGTGGCGGGGTGGGGCGGAGGAGGCCGGGCTGAGCCGGGGGGGACGGGACGGAAGATGGCGGTGTCCGTCCTGCTGCTGGTGGAGCTGGCCCTCCACGGAGCCGCCTTCCTCTGCGGCATCGTCTGCGCTTCGGCCCTCACCGTGGCACAGGTACGGCCGCGGCGCGGCGGGGCGGGGGGGGGACAGGTAGCCACGCCGGCTGGGCAAGCCGGGGGGCAAGCGGTTCCACCCCGCTCCTTGCCACCGGGGCTCCCTCCTGCCGTCCCGGGTGGGCTCCATCCCGCTCTCGCCCGGGTCTGTCCTGGCCCCCTCCCCAAAAAGCCCCCCAGTTTGTGGTCACCGGGTGCCGGGGGGGGGGTGCGGTGGGGAATGGCAATGGGGTGGCTGAGCCCCCCCTTGCCCATCCCGGTAGCCCCCGGCAAATCATGTGAGCGCGGCAGGAGTCAGCCGGGGCGGTTTGGGCTTCCTTCCTCCTCCTCCTCCTCCCGGCTTTGCCGGTTTGTCCTGCTGGGGCTGAGCGCGGTTCCCTACGGATGCCTTGGCCGGGAGGGGGTGGGGGGGGGGGGGTGTCACCCAAAAAATTAAACCAACCCCCCCCCCCCCCCAATGTCGGCAGGGGGAATTCGGAGGCCGGTGCCTCCTCTACGGCGTGGTGAGCTGGAACGGGACGGCGCTGGTGCCCCGGTCCTTCAGCCACCTCTCGCTCTGTTACTTCGTCTCGGGGGTCTCCGTCGTGGTGGCCCTTTACTCCTTCTCCTCCCTCCTCCACGGCGTCTACGGCTGCTGCACCGGCGAGGCCCAGCGGTGAGCTGGGGGGGGGCAACGGTGGGACTGGGGGTGCCCCGCCAAGCGCCGCTCATGCTGGTTTTTCCCCCCTTTTTCCCCCCCCTCTCTCGCAGGGACCGCACTTGGCTCAGCGTCGCCCTGGGCATCGCCTTCGTCGTCCTCTTCTTCCTCCTGGTCTCGGCGTGCGTCCTGCGCGTGGGGATGGACGCCCTCTGCACCTCCCTCCTGCAGACCCAGAGCCTGGCCAGGTAGCCACGACCTTCCCTGGGGTGTGTCGGGGGGGGGGGGGGGGGGGGGGAAGATCTTGGGAAGGGCCCCCCCCAGTTCTCCCCACACTCTGTGCCCCCCGTTTGCCCCCACAGCTGCCAGGAGGCCGAGCAGAAGCCGTGGGTGTCCTACAGCCCCAGCCGCTTCTACAGCAACCTCTACAGCGCCCAGGTGAGCCGGCGGGGGGGGCACGGTGGAGACACCCCCCCCACCCCTAAAATGCTGCCTTGGGGTCCAGGCGGAGGAGGGGGGAGCGATGGGGAGCACTGGGGGGTGTTGGGAGCACCCACAGGTTGTGGCTGCAGCCGTACGTACGGCGTCCCGGCGGCTGCTGCTTCGCCAGGAGGAGGAAGAAGGGGGTCCCCACTCAGGATGAGGAGGAGGAGGAGGAGGAAGGGGAAGGGGATCCCCGCTCAGGAGCAGGAGGAGGAAGAGGAGGAGGAGGAAGGGAGCCCCTGCCCAGGCAGGGGGACCCCCCGCTCACCCCCTGTCCCCCCAAACCCCCCCAGGCCTCCGCCTGGGTGAGCGTCTTCCTCTGGTGCCTGTTGACCACCCGGCTCCTGCTCCAGCGGCGCAGAGACGCCCCTTTCCCGCTGCTGCGGCGCCACGATCCCGAGTGGAGCGCTGAGACCGAAGCCATTTTCGGGGGACGCCCCGTACGGCCCTGAAGAAAAGGGGGGAGCTGGGGTGGGAAAGGTCTGGGGAAGGAGCGTGGGGCCCGGAGAAGGCAGGGACGTCGTTAGCCCGGCCACCCCCCTGCAGCTCCCCCCCCCCCATCGTTAATTATGTTATTAAAAATGAGGATTTCCAGTAGACGAGGTTGTGCCTGAACTCCCGGCTGCTCCCTGTGCCCTGGGCTGGAGCTGGTGAAGATGATGATGAGGAGGAGGAATCATGGAATGGTTTGGGCGGGAAGGGACCTTAAAGGCCACCCAGTGCCACCCCCAGGGACACCCCCCACCAGCCCAGGCTGCTCCGAGCCCCGTCCAACCTGGCCTTGGACCCCCCAGGGACGGGGCAGCCACAGCTTCCCTGGGCAACCTGGGCCAGGGGCTCACCCCCCTCACAGCCAAGGATTTCTTCCTCACAGCTCATCTAAATCTCCCCTTTTTTACCCTAAAACCCCCGTCTCTTGTCCCACGGCTCCCCTCCCTGCTCCCGGAGCCCCTTTAGGGACTGGAAGGGGCTCCAAGGTCCCCCCCGGAGCCTTCTCTTCTCCAGGCTGAACCCCCCAACCCAGCCCGGCCCCACAGCAGAGGGGCTCCAGCCCTCCCGGCATCTCCGGGGCCTCCTCCGGCCCCGCTCCGACCGCTCCACGTCCCTCTGATGGCCCCCGAGCGGAGCGGAGGGACAGAACCCCCCCCCTCGCCCTGCTGGCCGCGCTGCTGGGGATGCAGCCCGGGTTGCCGGGGGCTTTCTGGGCTCCCAGCACACAGGGCCAGCTCATGGACAACTCGTCACCCCCCAGCACCCAAAGCCCTTCTCCGCGGGGCTGCTCTCCGGCCTTTCAGCCCCCCCCTCCCCACTGCCGGCCCCTGCTCTGGGCCTGGCTGGGCCTCACGGGGTTCACACGGACCCACTTCCCTGGCTTGGCCAGGTCCCTCGGGGTGGCGTCTGTCCCTCTGAGGACGCCCCCTCCCCACCTGAGGAGGAGGAGGAGGAGGAAGGGGGTCCCGGCTCAGCTCACCGGGGGCGGGCACTGAGCACCCGCTTCACCACGCGCGAAGCCGCAGAGAGGGAGCGGGACGCACCGAAACCGCCCCGGAGGCAGCGCTTACCGAAATGGTGAGTGACATCAGCTCTGTCTTTGACCAGCGAAAGATCCCCGTAGAGGGGTGCACCGTTCCCGGAGGCACTGCAATACCGGGACGATGCGCGGAGCGGAGGGAGCAAGCTCCGGGTCCAACTCCCAGACCCAAAAATCCGTTTAATATAAAGTCCTCTCATCGAGGACGTATCAGATATTAAACTGATAAGAACAGATACTACACTTGATCTTAGCCAAAAGGCCGAGAAGCGATACCCACCTCTCCCCGCCCACCGCACCCCACCGACAACCACCCACCCCGACATCGCGCTGACTCCGCTTTTCCAGAACCAACCCCTCCGCTGCACTCCCCGCTCCGCTCCCCACCTCCTCGCTCACGGTCCGACCGGCACTCACCAGCACGACCGCACCGCACCCCGAATTCCCCGTCACCGGGGGCTCCCGGCGGCCCCTTCGAGCACGGTAACACTCATTAGCATATCCCGCCCCTCTATTTGCATTCACCACGCCAGTCGCACGCCTCGCCCCCTTCCCCGGCCCTTCGGCTGACGCCCCACCTCCTCATTTTCATTCGCTCCACCCGTACTATCACGAAGCCCCGCCTCCATCTCAATGCCCCACCCCTTCCCTCGCTCGTCGTCGTACCCTGATGGCCACGCCCCTGAGTCTAACTTGCATACGCCCCGCCCCTTTAAAGGCTGGTTTGCATAACCCCGCCCACCAGGGGGTCCTGCTCTGCTGCTAACCTGGGGCTCTCCTCCCGCTCTGCAAATTCTCTGTCTCCTTTAACGTCCGCGCTCCGGCTCAGCAATTTGAAAAGCATCAAAAAATATAAAGTAAAACCTGTAACTTTCCACTTTCAGAGCGTTTAGAAGACGGCGGAGGCTCCTGGTCTGGCTGGCAGGGCAAGGGGGTGACAGCAGACGGCGCCGGGAGTCACCCAGCGGGTGCGGAAACCACCTGCCGAGGGGTTTTTCCACACGAAAAACTGACACGCGTTTAAAAAAGAGCGCAAAAATGGAGAAAAATCTCCTCAGACGGACCCGGCCTCCCCTCGGGGGCCTCGTGGCGCCTTTTCCCGCCAAACCTCGGCGGGCGCGTGGTGCGCGCATGCGCTGCCCGCCCCGCGCCCCGCCCCTTCCCAGCATGCCCCGCGGCCTATTTAGGGGTGCGGGCGGCCTTGCGCCGGCCATTTTGTTGGTGGAGCCGCAGCGGGAAGGTGAGTGGGTGCGGGTGCTGCGCTCCTTCTTGGGAGGCTTTAGGGCCTGCGGGGCGAGGGGTGGAACGGCCTCGGTGGCCCTGTCCTTCTCTGGGTTGGCCGTGTCTTCCTTGAGGTGGTGGGGGTCTGCTGGCAGGGAGATGTAGGTCGCTCGGCCGCCATTTTGCGCCTCCTTGTGCAGCCCTCTGTGAGGCGATGGTCTGCTCCCGCCCTGCTTCTGTGCGCTGCGGCTGCCCGGCTGCGTGTGGCTGAGGCGTTGCACACCCCCCACCCCACCCCCCCCGTCCCTGAGGTGTTGGGGGGGGCTGTTCGGTGATGAGTCCATTCACAGACCTGAACTGACTGCGGTGTGAAGGGTTAAAGGCTCTGAGGAGAGCGAACAGGTCCTTCCCCCGAGCCGAGGGGAGGCTCCTCTCCTTCTGTGTTTCTGACGCCTTTTTTACTTTGTCTTTCAGGCTTTCAGCCCTCCAAATGGCTCGTTTCCCAGAGGTGAGTATTTAGTTCGCCCTGTAGAGGCTGGAGGCGCTTCTGGTACAAAAAAAATCTTGCTGAAAACGTAGAATTCGGGCTCGCCCTGGCGCTGCGGTGCTGCCGGGATGATCCCACCGAACTCTCTCTTGCCGATGCCCCGTGGGGAAGCTTTAAATCAGGCTCTGAGCGGCACCGGCCCCGCGGGGGGGGTCCATTTGTGCACGAGGCACAACTTAACTGTTTTATTTCATTTTAAAAGGTGCGGAGCCGCTCGCCCACGTTCTCCTGCAGCTCCGTCCCAGGTGAGCACCGGCTCCGGGTGGGTGGGGGTGGGGGAAACACAATTGTCACCCCCGAGGCTGTGTCCCCAGCCTCGTGTGTCCCCCCCCGTGGGGAGCAAGAAGGGTTCCACCCCCCATCTGTGACCCCCCCCAGGAGCAAATTTTGGGTCTTTGGCTGTTCGGTGACGAGTGACAACAGACAAGCATATGGCTGAGTGTCCCTGATGCCACCTTCCCACTGAGAACTGCCCGGGCACGGGGGGGGTGGCCCCACGCGGGGGGGGATCACGCTTTTCTTTGATTAATAACGACCATTAATTTCATAGCCTGGGCGAGCTGCTGCAGTGGGGGATGACGGAGTGGGTCCTTCCTGCTGAGCCCTAAAACGCCACGAATTAACCTGGAACGCCCCAGACTCGCCGTGGGACCCCCCCCACAAGCAGGTAAGAGGCCCCCCCCCCCCCCCATACCCACCGCACCCCCCCGAACGCCCCCCGGGTCCGAAGGGATGACACGTTCAGCTGGACGACGCGAGTCCGATGGCAGCTCTGAGTTACCAAAGCCCTGATCGGACCCCAGAACGCCCGCGGGGGGGTTCCCACGCGTGTCATTCCCCCCCACACTGAAAAAGCCCCCCCCCCCTTTTTTTTTTTCTCTCCGCAGACGGTGAGTTCCCATCGCCGGCAGCCACCGGCCCCCCATGAGGAAACCCCCGCGCGTCTGACCCCCCCCACCCGCCGCCAGAACCTGCCGAAGGTTGAACCCACTGGTGGCAGTGGGGGGGGGCAGGAGGACGCCTCGTCCCGAGTGGACGGTCTGAGGGGGCTTTGGGGACAGTTTTGGGGAGGGGGGGGTGTGTCTGAGCGGGGGGGGACCCATGTACTGACGCCCCCCCCCCCAATATTTTTCTTGCAGGGGGTGATGGAGCTGCGAGAAACGAGGTCAGTAGGGGGGAGTCAGAGCTTATGGGGTGTCTCTGGGGCGCCCGCCCCCCCTCCCCCGAGACCCCCAATTCATCCCGAGGGGATGAATTGGGGGTCTCGGGGGAGGGGGGGGGGCGCCCCCATTTTGGGGGGGGTCCCGCCGGTTTTGGGGTGTCCCCCCTGGGTGTGATGAGTCCGACTCAGGAATCTCGTTCGGCTGACGGCCGCTGCTGAGGACGTTTGGGCTGACCCGGGGGGGGGGTGGATGACGATGACCCCCCCCACTGTGTCCCCACAGGGGGACTGGGGCTGTGTGTGTCCCCCCCCAGGCATTTTGGGGTGATTAACCCCCCCTTTTTGTCCCAGCAGGGTGACGGTGGGGGCCGGGGGAGACCAGGATGAGGTAGGTAATTGGGGGGGGGGCGTGTGTCTTACCTCCCTGGTGATGTCATCACCCTTAAAGAGCCCCCCCAGTTTTTGTGATGAGGTCACTAGCTCACTTTGACCCTCCTGAAAACACCCGAACACCTGAAAAATTGGGGGGGGGGTTGGCAGGAAGGAGTTCGGGGAGGGGGGTGTTCCAGTGGGGCTGGGGAGACCCTGACCCCCCCCCTCTGCTCTCCCACAGGCCGGCGGAGGGTCTGGGGGTGCCGAGGTGAGTGGGGGGGGGGCACGATGGGGGGGTGTCTGGGGGTCCCTGCGGTGCAGTGGGGGGGGGTTCGTGGGTCACTGGGGGGGGGGGGCATTAGGGGTCCAGGGGTCGGGACGGGGGGGGGTTTAGGAGTCCTGGGGTCCCCCCCCCGCTGCCGAGGATGAGCCGATATCGCCCCAGGCTGATGGCCCTGACTGATTGATTCTTCTGAGGCGCCGGGGGGGGGGTTTGGGGGGCCCTGGGGGGGCTTTAGGGGGGGGTTTGGGGGGCCCTGGGGGGGCTTTAGGGCTTCCCTCTCATTCCCCCCCCTCGCCTTTTTCTTTCCTCCAGCTCCTCCCGCCTCCCTCCAAGCAAGGAGCTGCTGCTGCCGGTTTTTTTTTTTCTATGGATGTAAATAAAAATCGCTATTTTTGCTAAAAAAGAAAATCAAACTCGAATTTGTCTTAATTTGGGGCCGGGGGGGGGTTGGCGGGGGGGGAAGGTGTAACACCAGGGGCTCCGGGGGGGGGGCGGTGTGTCTCCGTCAGAGCCCCGCCCGCTCCCAGGTTGGGGGGTTTCGGGGTCTCCATCCCGTCCGTCACCGGTTTTCTGAGGGGCGGGGGGGGGGGGGGTGGGACTCCCTTCGGTTCCCCCCCGCCCCGTTAAAGGGGGTCCCCCCTTGTCTTACCACTACCACGCCCCGCCGCGGGGTCCGTTCCCGGTGTGGGCGGAACCTTCTTACCCCGGAACGAATCTTCGCGGTCGCGGAGAGCGCGGTTGCGCCTCCCCTACGGCACTTCCGGCGGCGCTGCTCCTTCCCCCATAAGGGTCCGGCTGGAAACCGTGTCCCGCCCGGAACCCTCCGCCGCGGGCCCCAGTGTCCACCCGGAACGCGGGGAAAGGACGGACCGAGACAAGATGGCGTCCCCCGCCCGCGGCAGCCACGTGTGGGTGGGGGCCGAGACCGGGGCGCTCAAAGGTGCGGGGATGGCCCTTGGGGGACGGTTTGTACCTGGGGGGGCTTGGGGGGGGCGGGGGCTTTGTCTGGGGGGGGCACTGTGGCCGTGAGGGGCCCTGGGGGCTGTGGCTGAGGGGGTCCCTGTGGCCGGGGGGGGGGCACTGAGGGGTATGTCTGTGTCTGGGGGGTTCCTGTGGCCTTGGGGGGGGTCCCTGTGTCTGGGGGGGGTCTCTCGTAGCTGGGGGTTCGCCGGGGGCGGGGTGTTTTGTGGTCTGGGGGGGGGGGTCCTGGGTGTCCTTGGGGCCTGGAGTGGCTTCTTGGGGGGGAGCGGGGCCTTTTCCTGGGGGGGGGGGGGGTAATTAAGGGGGTTCTCTGGGGGCGTCGGGGCGCCCCCCCCGGTAATATTCCCCCCGCCCCCCCCAGGGGTGAACCTGAGGAAGAAGCAGGCGACGAACTACGCGAGCAGCTCGGGGCTGAGCCGGGGGGGCGGCGTCTGCGCCATGTGCTGGGGGGACCCCAGCGAGAGCGAGGTGAGGCCTGGGGGGGTCCCGGGGGGGGGGTGGGTGGAGGGAAGCAGCCCCCCCCTGATGCCACTGTGCCCCCCCCCCCCCCCCCAGATCCTGGTGGGCTGCCTCGACCGCTCCGTCAAGCTCTTCAGCACCGAGAAGGGGAAATTCACGGAGTCCCGGCTCTGCCCCGGGGGGGACGGGCCCTTCTGCGGCCTGGCCGTGAACGGCAGGTACCGGGGAGGGGGGGGGGACATTCCGGGGGGGGGTCCCCAAAATCTCCCTTTCACCCCCAACAGCGTATTCCCCCCCTTTCCCCCCCCCCAGCGCCATCATTACCTGTGTCGAGTCGGGGCTCATCAAGGTCTGGCGCGACGACGAGACGGAGGACGTGAGTGGTTTTGGGTGCCCGGGGGGGGGGTGTGTGTCTCTGTTGGGGTGACCCCCCCCCCCGCGGTGTCCCGCAGGCGCAGCTGGAGCTGGCGGCGGGCGGGGGGTTGTGCCGGATGCGCCAGGACCCGACGCGGCCGCAGCGGCTGGGCACCGGCGGGAGGGAGAACAGCCTCAAGGTCTGGGACCTGCAGCGCCCGCGGGAGCCCGTTTTCCGCGCCAAGAACGTGAGTGGGGGCCGTGTCCCCCCCCCCAACAGTGTCCCCAAATGTCCCCCGACGCCCCTCACCCCCCCCCCCCCCTGACCCCCTCCCCCAGGTGAGGAACGACTGGCTCGACCTCCGTGTCCCCGTCTGGGACCGCGACCTCCAGTTCCTGCCGGGCTCCGAGAAGGTCGTCACCTGCACGGCCCATCACCAGGTGGGGGGACGCTGGGGACGCAGCGGGGGGGGGGGGGGGGCCCCGGGGGGGTCGCTGGGTCCGGTGTCACCCCCGCTGCGTCCCCAGGTGCGGCTCTACGACCCCAGCTCGCCCCAGCGGCGCCCGGTGCTGGAGACGACGTTCGGGGAGGCCCCGCTCACCGCCCTGGCCGTCGTGCCCGGGGGGGCGTGAGTGGGGGCTGGTGGCTCTGGGGGGGGCCCGCGGGGGGGCTGTGGGGTGACACAGGCAGCTGGGGGGGGGCTACAGGGTCACCCGGGGGGCTACAAAATGCCCCAAGGGGGGGCTGCTGGGGGGCTATAGGGTGACAGAGGGGGTTGGGGGTCACCCTGGGGGTGCTTCTGGGTGACCTGGGGGGGGCTACGGGGTGCCCCGGGGGGGGCTGTTGGGTGACCTGGTGGAGTACGGGGTGACCCAGGGGGCCTGGGGGTGACGTGGGGGGGGGGGGGGGGGCTGAGGGGCACCCTGGGTGGGGGGGTGACCCAAAGGGCCTGGGGGGGTCCCCTGGGGGGTCTCCAGGGTGACTTGGGGGGGGTGCGGGGTGACCCAGGTGGGGTTTGGGGGCACCCCGGGGGTTGGGGGTGGCTTGTGGGGGTACAGGGTGACCCGGGGGGGGGGGGGGGCAGGGGTCCCGCCGGCTCCCCCCAGCCCTGACTGTGCCCCCCCCCAGCTCGGTGGTGGTGGGCAGCGCCCGGGGGGACGTGGCCGTCATCGACCTGCGCCAAGGTGAGGGGCCGGTGTCCCGGGGGGGGGAAGGGAGGGGATGAAGCTGTGCGTGTCCCCCCCCCCAAAAAATACCCCAGGCAGCGCCGCCGGCCCCCCCCCGACTGGCCTGTGCCCCCCCAGGGCGGGTGCTGAAGTGCCTGAAGGGGTTCGCGGGGGGGGTGCGGGGGCTGCAGTGTCACCCCACCCTCCCCCTCGTCGCCTCCTGCGGCCTCGACCGATTCCTCCGCGTCCACCACCTGGGGGACAAGCGCCTGCGCCACAAGGTCAGACCCCCCCGGCCCCCCCCCAGAACCCCTTTAGACCCCCCCCTAAACACCACGAGATTCCACCCAAACCCCCTTGAGACCCCCCCCCCAAAACCCCCTGAGACCTCACAGGACACCCCCCCCCCCCCCCCCGGGCCCCTCCAAACTAACCTTTTGTGTCCCCCCCAAACACCTTGAGCCCCCCCAAATCCCTCAAACCCCCCCCTCAAACCCCCTGAGACCCCCCCCAAAGCCCTCGAGAATCCCTAAGACCCCCCCCTAAACCCCCTCGAGACCCCCCCCGAACCTCTCCATCTGCTGTTCCAAACCCATGGAGACACCCGCCCCCCCGAACCCCCTGGAGATGCCCCTAAACCCCCTTGAGACCCAGCTGTGACCCCCCCAACCACACTGACACCCCCCCCCAAAATGTTCTCAAGACCCCCCCCCCCAAAATGTTCTCAAGACCCCCCCCCCAAAATGTTCTCAAACTCCTCAAGACCACCCCCAAAGCCCCTGAGACGCCCCCCCCCCCACCCCCCCCCGCAACATGAGAGCCTGGGCAAACCCCTCTGAGACCCCCCCAAACCCCTCTGAGACCCCCCCAACCCCTCTGAGACCCCCCCAAACCCCTCTAAGACCCCCCAAACCCCTCGAGACCCCCCAAACCCCTCGAGACCCCCCCAAACCCCTCGAGACCCCCCCCCAAACCGACCCCTCGTGTCACCCCCCCCAGGTCTACCTGAAGTCCCGCCTGACCTGTCTCCTGCTGAGCACCCAGCGGGACTGGGAGGTGAGACCCCCCCCCAGAGTGGGGTTTGTTTGGGGAGAGGGGTCCCCCCTCCTGCTCCCCCCCCTCCCCAACCCCCCCCTTTCCCCCCCCCCCCAGGCCGAGGAGGAGCCGCCCCCCCCGCCCGAGGTGAAGGAAGAGGAGGGGGACGCGCTGTGGGACGCCCTGGAGACTGTCCCCACCCCGGCCAAAGGGGGCAAAAAAAGGAAGATTTTGGGGCCGTGAGGGGGCGGGGGGTGGTTGGGGGGTTTCCCCTCCCCCCCCCCCCCCCCCCCCCAAGCACCTGTCGCCTCCCCCCACTGTTTATAATGTACAAAATGGGGAAAAAACCCACGATTTTTCACACCCTGGACCATAAAATGTCGCTTTTGAGGTGGGGGCGGGGTGGGACCGTGGTCACTGAGGGTGTCCGAAGGGGGGGGGTGGGTGCCTGACCCCCAACCCTTGACCTCTGACCCCAACCCTTGACCCCAACCCTTGGCCCCTGAGCCCCAAACTTGAGCCCGACTAAGCCATTGGCGCCGCCCCACTCCCGCTTCGGCTGTTTCCGGCTCCCCTCGGAAGCGTTCGGGCCGCCCTTTCAGCCCCGCCCACTCTCCTTCGGGTATCTCCGGCAGCCCTCGGCTCGCCGCGCCCCTCGCCCCTTTCCGCCAATCGGGGGCCTCCGGCAGCACTCGGATCGCCCCGCCCTTCGCCGCCCCTCGGGTGTTTCCGACAGCGCTCGGCTATTTCCGCCCCTCCCCTATAGAGCCGCTCTCCAGGCTCCATCCCCCTCATTACGACCCCCCCCACAGCTTATTAACGCTAATTAAGCCCCTCCCTCTAACGAGGGCTCATTAACCACCACCCCCAGCTGCTCGCGGACCCACCAACATCAGCCTCAACCCCCCCCAAGGGCCAGTTTCAGCCCCTGACCCCTTCAAACTCCCCCAAATCCTCCCCCCTCCAGTGCCCCTGGAAAAGCCAAAAAACACCACTCAAAAAGCCTCAAAACCAGCAAAATGGCGCCAATTTTGTTGCTGTTCACAGAAGCTGGGGGAGGGGTCTCAGGAGTTGGCGTTGGGGCCCTTCTTCTTGCCGAAGGTGGGGACGACGTTGACGAAGCGGCGGTTGTACTGCATGCGCCGCTTGGCTCGCCCCGTCTTCTTCTTCTTCTTCTCCTGCTTGGCCACCTGCCAGGAGAGGGGAAAGGGGGGGTGTCAAGGGGGGGGGTCCCCAAAACCTGAGGGGTTCCCTAAAGCTGGGGGGTGGTCCCTAAAATCAGGGGGAACCCCCCCAGACACTCACCTTGGGGGTCTGGCCCCTCACTTTGCCAGCGCGGGCGAGGGAACCGTGGACTTTCCCTGGGGGGAAGGAGAAATGGGGCGTTAGGGGATGCAGTTGGCTCGTTAAGCTAATGAGCGCCCTGACAATTAGCTGCTGCCCCCCCAAAAACGTACCCCCCAGGAGGCGGGTGGAGAGCTCCAGGGTGGCAAAATCCGGGAGGGGGCTCTGTCCCAGCACGGTGTCATCGTCCAGGGGGGTCCCACCAAAGCTCAGCACTTGGTCCTCGGGGGGGACACCTGCCAGCGTCGCCACCTGCGCCT
Organism: Sterna hirundo; assembly: GCA_009819605.1. NCBI lineage: Eukaryota > Metazoa > Chordata > Aves > Charadriiformes > Laridae > Sterna > Sterna hirundo. The sequence continues at coordinate 112,227 of WNMW01000099.1, read as the reverse complement.
GGGGGGGGAAACAAGGACATGGGGAGGGGGCCAGTCACCCCAAAAAGGGTCTTATTTCAAGGGGGGGGACAACCTGACTTTCCCCCAGGGCTCACCTTGATTTGGGCGATGGTCTCGTCGCCGGAGACCTCGATGGTGTGGAGGGACTGGGCACGGATGAAGAGCTGCATGGTGACCTGGGGGGGTGGGGGAATGAGGTTTAGGGGTGCCCCCCCCTCAAAAAAAAAAGGGGGGACCCAAAGGGGGGACAATGAAAGTGCTGTTCCTGTTGCCCATCCCCAGGTGAAGAAACGCCCCAGGGTGCGGCACTGGGGGGTCGCCCCCTGCCCATCCCTCTGCCGGGGGGGGGGGGGGGGGGGTTGAGAGTGTTTTGGTGGGGTTGGGGTGTCTTTTGGGGGACCGAGGGGTTTCAGGGCGGGTGGGGGTGTTCCCTTCAACTACTCCCCGCCCAAAGGGACTTTGGCACCTGGCAAAGGCCCTTGGGGACAAAGGGCTGTGACATCGGGGGGGGGGGGGGGCGTGTGACACCAGGGGGGGACACCGAGGTGGGGGAATGCCCCAGCGGTGATGCTGGCAGCACCCTGTGGTGCCCCCCTGTTTTTTGAGCCCCCCCCCCGCCCCCCTCAGAGCCCCCCCTTGGCCTCTCTCGTCCCTTTTGGGTCCCCCCGCAGCCTCCCGTAACTCCCCCCAGCTTCTCCCAAGGCCTCCCAGCACGCTGCAGTCCCCCCAAGCCCACCCTGCAGCCCCTCCGAGGCCCCACAGCCCCCTAATAACCCCCCAAGGCCTCACAGACCTCCCCCCACAACCTCCGCCCGCCCCCTAAGCCCTCACAGCCCCCCCCCAAATAACCCTCCAGCCTCCTCCAAGGCTTGTTAGGGCGCCTCCCCGCATCCCACGGGCGCCCGAAGGCCTCGCGGCCGCCCTCAGGGCCCCCTCAAGGCCTCGCGGACCCCCCCCCCCCAACCTCTACCCACCCCATAAGCCCCCACAGCTCCCCAATAACCCTCCTGCCCCCCCCAAGCCTTCCCAGGGCGTCTCCCCGCACCCCAGGGGCCCCCGAAAGCCTCGCAGCCACCCACAGGGCCCCCCCCAAGGCCTCGCAGCCGCACTCGGGGCCCCCCAAAGGCCTCGCGGACACCCCCTCACGACCCCCAGCCGCCCCCCAAGCCCTCACAGCCCCTCCCCAGCCCCCCAATAACCCTCCAAGCGCCCCCAAAGCCCCTCAGGCCCGGCCGCGGCCGCAGCCCCACCTCAGCGTCTCCTCAGCCGCCGACAGCGCGCAGCGGAAAGGGCGACTCGGCGCACGCGCCAGGGCCTCGACGGCGGCGGCGTGCTTACGTCACGCGTGCGTGCGTGCGTGCGGCGGGAAGGAGGCGGTGCTGCCAAGATGGCGGCGATGGCAGCGCTGGGCCGGCGGCTGCGGGCGCTGGGCCGGGCGGTGGGGTGCAGGGGGGTGCAGGTAGGGCGTCGGGGAGGGCACGACGAGGGGGGCGTCCGTGAGGGCGGAGGGATGTGGGGGGCCGCTGGGGGGGACAGGGAGGGATTTGGGGGGGCTGTCGGGGGGGGGGTGTGGGGCTGAGGAGGGGGGTCCTGAGGGGAGATATTGGGGGGCGGGGCTGTGGAGACGGAGGTGGGGGGAGCAAGGGAGGGGTTGAGGGGGGCTTCTGGGGAGGGGGGAATTGGGGGTCCCTGCGAAGGTGTGGGGGTACACCCTGCTGCCCTCCCCCCCCCCCCTTCCAGAGCCACGCGGGAGCCCCCCCCGTCCCCCCCCACCCCGCCGAGGCACCCCCCGACCCGCACCCCCCCCGGCTGGAGGAGTCGACGGCCGACTACGCCTTCGTGGAGCGGCTGCTGCCCCCCACCCGCATCCCCGACCCCCCCCTGCACCCCACCTACCCCACCCCCTCGGGCTGGAGCCCCCCAAAAGGTCAGTTAGGGAGGGGGGCAACACTCCCTCCCTTAATACCCCCCCTTATTGCCCCCCCCAGGGCAAAGCGATGCCTCTAAGGGGGTGCCCAGCGTTGAGGGGGGAACATGACCGCCTTGGGGGGGGGGTCCCATGGGGGGTATTTATCCCGGGGGTGGTGCCGGGGAGGTTATTTTCCCCCAGAGGGGGAGGTGGGGGGGGGTATTTTACTCTCAGGGAGGAATTGGGGGGGGTATTTGCGCTGGTGGGGGTGGTGGTGGGGGGCTGTTTACCCCCGGGGGGGTAACAATGGGGATATTTAGTCCTGGGGGGAGCTACTTATTCCTGTGGGAGATGTTGGAGGGAGGTTATTTGCCCACAGGGGGCAATTAAGGGGGATTATTTACCCCAAGGGGGGGGGTGATGGGGGGCTAATTACCCCATGGGGGGGAGCTGTTGACCCGGGGGGGTGTGTGGGGGGGGGGCAACAATACGGATATTTCCTCCTGAGGAGGGGAAGTATTTATTCCTCATGGGGCAGGGGAGCAATTAAGGGGGATTATTTACCCCGGGGGGGAGGGGGTAATTACCCCGGGGGGTTTATATACCCCGGGGGGGGGGGGGGGGGGGGCTGCAGTTGTTGTTTGCCCCCCCCTCCAGGCCCCCCCCCAGCCCTGCCGTACTTCGTCCGTCGCTCCCGGCTCCACAACCTGCCCGTCTACCGCCGCCTGGTGAAGGGCAACCGGCGCCTGACGGAGCTGCGGCACGTCGAGGGGGACATCTGGGTAAGGGGGCGGGGAGGGGGGGTGCAGGGAACAGGAGGGGGTTTTTGGGGTGCTAACGGCCCCCCCCCCCCCCCCCCCCTTTGCTCCCCCCTCAGGCGCTGGAGCGAGAGCTGCGGGCGTTTTTGGGGGTGCCGGATCTGGAGGTGCAGGTGAACGAGGTGACGGGGAGCCTGCGGCTGAAGGGACACTGGGAGCGGGAGCTGCGGGACTGGCTGCTGCAGAGGGGCTTCTAGCACCCCAAAATACACCGGGGGGGGCCCCAAAGGGGGCTCGGGAGCGGCGGGGGACCCCGAAATGGGGGCGGAGATGCTCACAAGGGGCGGGGGGGGGCCCCCGAAACTGCCTGAGGCGTGGCAGATGCTCCCCCAAAACGGGATGGAAAGCGTCTCCCAAGGCGTGGGGGGACCCCGAAATGGAGTCACAGCCCCTCGCGAGCGGCAGAGACGCCCCGGGAACGGGATCCCGGCAGCAGGGGACCCCACCACGGTTTCGGGGGCAGCTGCGGGCAGCGGAGGCCCCCCCCAGAACGCGGGGGACGCCCCGACACAGAGTCAGGCAGCAAAGGCTCCCCGGACGGGGACGTAAAGCCCCGCGTGGGGCAGAGGGGTGCCCCGAAACGCAGTCACCCCCCGTCCTGAGCGGAAGGCCCCCCCCCAAACACGCTGTAAACCCGCTCCTGAGCGGGGGGGGGTGTGTGTGCCCCAAAACGGCATCGCCTCCCCCTCGCGAGCCCCCTTTTGCCTGGAACAACCCCCTCCGGCGAGCGCCGGGACTCCCCGAAACCAAAATAAACGCTACCGGCGAGCGCCGGGGGCTCCTCCAGCGCCGCCTCTTTATTTATTTACATCCCACCCCCCCCCGGAGGGGGGGCAAAAAAATGTACAGAAAGGTGGTTTTCCTAAAGGGAAGGTTTAGAAAAGGGGGTGGGGGTGACGTCGGGGTGGGGGGGTCCCCAGCTCAGCTCTGCGAGTAGTACTGGTTGTAGTTCCACGGCGTCTGGTAGCTGTAGGCGCCGTAGCCGTGCTGGGGGGACGCGGGGGGGGCCGTCAGCGTGGCCCCCACCCCGCCCCAGCCCCAGGGCTCCCGCCCGGCCCCCCCACTGACCTGGTACCAGTAGTTGTAGGCGGAGGGGTTGGACCCCATGTCCCCCCCCGCGCCGGAGAAATTGAGGGGACCCAAAAGACCGGAGGCTTCGTCGGGGCGGAGGCGTTTGTCGTCGGGTTCGTCCGAGCTGGGGGGGGGGGGGGGGGGAAAGGGGTGAGATGGGGGGGGCAAAAGGGGAGAAAGTGGGGGGACGAAAGGGGAAAGTGGGGGGACCAAGGGGGGAAATTGGGGGGACAAAGGGGGAGAAAGTGGGGGGATGAAAAGGGAAAAAAATAGATAAAAAAGGCGAATTCACGGGGGGTGAGAAGGGCAGAATTTGGGGGGATAATGGGAGAAATCGGGGGATATAAAAAGGGTGAAATCAGGGGATAAAAAGGAAAATGTGGGGGTAAAAGGGAAAATCAACAATAAAAAGGGGAGAAGCTGGGGGGGGTAAAAGAAGTTGGGGACAGAAGGGGTGAAATTGGGGGATAAAAAAAGAGAAGCTGGGATAAAAGGGGAGAAGTTGGGGGACAAAGAGGAGAACTTCAGGGGATAAAAAGGAGCAAAATGGGGAAAAGGGGGAGGAGTGGGGGGATAAACTGGGGTGAAACTGGGAGACAAGAGGGGTGAAGTGGGGGCGCAAAAGGGGAGAAGTTCAGGGGACACAAAGGCGGAGAAACTGGGACGAAAAGGGGTAAAGTTGGGGGATAAAAGGGGAGGAACTGGGGGGGAAAAGGGGGCAAACTGGGGGGAGGGAGGTGGGGGCTAAACCCCGGGGGACGAAGGGGACGAGGTGGGGGGAGAGCGGGGTGCCCTCACCCGTTCTCGGGGGCCCTCTTGCGCGCCGCGTGCTGCTTGAGGATCTTCTGGTGCTCGTCGTACGCCGTCAGCAGGCTGCGGGGGAGCGACGGGGAGGCGGGGGGGGGTGAGCAGCCCCTTCTGGGGGCCCGGTGGGGCTTTTTGGGGTGTTTTTCCGGCCCCACCCCCCCCCCCCCGGATAGCCAACCTGTGTATGCTGGAGCCGAAATCCTCGAGGAACTCGACGCGGCGCTGGGAGAAGATGAGCTTGGCTTCGTCGGGGAGGGGGCTGCGCAGCGCCCGCTCGAAGCAGCTCATGGTGTTGCCTTCGTTTTGACGGACGTCGGCCCCGAATTCCATCTCCAGGAGGTTGGCGTGGAGCCGGGCGTTGTCCTGGACCCACCGCCCCGTCAGACTCGGGGGGGGGGTCCCCCAGGGTTTGGGGAACCCACCCCCCCCACCCCCCACTGTGAGGTTCTGGGGTCCCCAGTGGGGTTTGGGGAGCCCCGAGTGGGACTGTGGGGTCCCCAGAGGGGTTTGGGGACCCCCCCAGTGGGACTGCAGGGTCCCCAGGGTCGGATGGGGGTCCCCAGGGGGGCTTGGGGAGCCCCCCCCATGAGGTTTTGGGGTCCCCAGTGGGGTTTGGGGAGCCCCGAGTGGGACCGTGGAGTCCCAAGAGCGGTTTTGGGACACCCCCCCCCGTGAGACTGTGGGTTCCCGAGAGGGGTTTGGGGACCCCCCCTGTGGGACTGTGGGGTCCCGAGAGGGGTCTGGGGACCCCTGAGAGGGGTTTGGGGACCCCCCCTGTGGGACTGTGGGGTCCCGAGAGGGGTCTGGGGACCCCTGAGAGGGGTTTGGGGACCCCCCCTGTGGGACTGTGGGGTCCTGAGAGGGGTTTGGGGACCCCTGAGAGGGGTTTGGGGACTCCCCCCGTGGGACTGTGGGGTCCCGAGAGGGGTCTGGGGCCCCCCGGGAGGCGTTTTGAGAGCCCCAAGGGCATCCGTGGGGCCCCAGGTGGGATTTGGGGTGCCGTGAGTGGAATCTGTGGGGCCCCGGATGAGATTTGGGGAGCCCCGAGTGCGTCGGAGGGCACCCGAGCTGGATTTATAGAGCCCCCGTGGGGTTTGCGCGGGCCCCGAGGGGGGGGTTCACAGACCCCCCAAGTGGGGTTCGTGGGTCCCCAAGGGGGGGGGGTTTGCGGGCCTCCGAGAGGCGCTTACAGAGCCCCCGTGGGGTGCGTGGGTCCCCAAAAGGGGTTTGCGGGGTCTGCAGAGCCCGACACGAGACCTCCGCGTCGCCGAAACCACGTCCAAGCCATCGGCGTGTTTCCAGGGAGCCGAAATCCCGTCCCACACCCCCCCTCCCCACCAGGATCAAGCCCTGGGGACCCCCCCGAGGAGCCTTTCGGCCTCACCGGATCCTTTTCCAGGGCCTCCACCAGCACCCTGCGGGCCTTGCCCAGGTTCTTCTGCACCTTGCAGGCCTGCCGCGCCAGCTTGACGGCGTAGAAGGAGGCGAGGGGCAGCCCCTCGTTGGCGCGCATGGCCTCCAGCAGCAGCGCCTCCGCCTCCTCCAGGTTCCCCTGCCGCCGCTCCAGGCTGACGCGGCGCAGCCGCACCATGGCCAGACCCGGCACCACCTCCTCGAAGCAGCGCAGGATGCGACGGGCTTCGTCCAGGTTCCCTGGGGAGGGCGGAAGGGGGATTGGGGGGGGTTATGGCGTCCCCAGGGGGGGTTACGGGGTGCCCGGGGTGGCTGTGGGGGTCCCCAGGGTGGTTAGGAGGGTCCCCAGGAAATCGTGGGGGTCCCCAGGGGCGGTTACGGGGGTCCCCGGGGTGGCTGTGGGGGTCCCTGGGGTGGCTGTGGGGGTACATGGGGTGGTTACAGGGTCCCTGGGAGCGGTCAGGAGGGTCCCCGGCTGGTTATGGGGGTCCCCAGGGGTGGTTACGGGGGTCCTGGGGGGGTTACGGGGGTCCCCGGGGTAGTTACGGGGTCCCCAGGGCTAGATACGGGGGTCCCCAGGGTGGCGGTGGGGGTCCCTGGGAGCGGTCAGGAGGGTCCCCAGCTGGTTATGGGGGTCCTGGGGGGGGTTATGGGGGTCCTGGGGGGGTTACAGGGGTCCCCGGGGTAGTTATGGGGTCCCCAGGGGTGGATACGGGGGTCCCCGGGGGTGTTTAGGAGGGTCCCCAGCGTGGTTGTGGGGGTCCCTGGGGTGGTTACGGGGTCCCTGGGAGCAGTCAGGAGGGTCCCCGGCTGGTTATGGGGGTCCTGGGGGGGTTACAGGGGTCCCCGGGGTAGTTATGGGGGTCCCCAGGGGTGGTTACGAGGGTCCTGGGGGGGTTATGGGGGTCCCCGGCGTACTTATGGGGTCCCCAGGGGTGGATACGGGGGTCCCCGACGTGGCGGTGGGGGTCCCCGGGGGTGTTTAGGAGGGTCCCCAGCAGGTTACGGGGGTCCCTGGGGTGGCCGTGGGGGTCCCCAGGAGGTTACAGGGGTCCCGGGAGCGCTTAGCAGTGAAATGTGGCGTCTTATTTCCAAAAAAGGGGCAATTTTGGGGCCAGCCACGGGCCCCTGCACCCCACAACGGAGCATTCTGGGGTGAAACGCGGCCCCCGCGCCCCGAAACGTTTGGGGGGGCTGTACATCCTCCCAGCCCCCCCCCCAAAAAAAGAAGCGATTTGGGTGAAATGGGGCGTTTAGCCCCGAACCGAAGCGTTTTAGAGCGAAACGCCGCGCGCCAGAGCCTGAGAAAAGGGCAGGCTGAGGAGAAAGGCGGCCCATCGCAACCCAAAAATGGCACGTTTTGGGGCAAAATGGAGCATCTCCCCCCCCCTCCCGCCCCCCCCCCCGGGAGACGGAGCGTTTTGCGGCGACACGGCGCAGCCTTCGCCGAGAGCGCAGCGTCTCGGCCCGAAAAGGGAACGTTTTGGGGCGAAACCGTTAACGTCTCGTCCCGAAAGCGGAGATCCGGAGGGGAAGGCGCGACGTCTTGGCTCAAAAACGGGCCGGTTTTGGGGGTGGGGGGGGTGGGGGGGGGGGGGGTGTGCGTTTTTGGGGCCAACTCACCTTGTTTCTCCTCGAAAGCCGCCCAGAGGAGGTGGATGTTGGGTTTCCGGGGCAGGTGGTACCCGCAGGCGCGCTGGAAAACGCTCCGGGCCCCCGCCACCGTGTGGTTTTCCAAGTATTTGGTGTACTGAAAGGCGGAAAAAAAATGGGGGGGGGGACGGGGGGAATAAAACCGGGGGGAGGGGGGGCGACACACACACACGCGACACGAGAGAGAGAGAGAGAGGGGGGGAGGCGTGAGCGTCCCCCCCCCTGCCCGGGCGGGCGGGGGTGCGCTGGGTCGGGTGGGGGGCACTCACGTTAAGGCCCCTCTCGTCCGAATTTCCTGCGCCCTCTTAGGCAGGGGGAGGTGCCGCGGGCGGGGGGGGGGACGGGGTGGGGGGGGGGGAAAAAGCAGCAGCGGGATTTAAAAAAAAAAAAAAAAAACAAAAAACAACGGGCGTTAGAACGGTGGGGTTTGGGTTTTCCCCCCCCCACCCCCCCAAGAAAAGAGTTAAAATCAGCCCCCGCCGTCCATTGTGGGGGGGGAGGGGGGGGGGGGCGGTTGTAAAAAACCACCCCAAATGAACCCGATTTGGAGGGGGGGGAGAGGAGGCGGGGGGCAGCTGGCTCCCCCCTTCACCCCCCGTCGCAGCCCCTCGGGAGGGGGTTTCTCCCTCTTCTACGAGGGTGTTTTTTTTGGGGGAGGGGTGTCTTTTTTTTGGGCGGGGGGGTGTCTTTGGGGTCCTTTTTTTGGGGGGGGGAAGTGTTTATTTGAGGGGGGGAGTCGGGGTTTTTCTTTGGGGCAGAGGTTGGGGCTGGGGGGTTTCACTTGGGGTGCAGTTTTTCTTTCCTGGGGTGGGGGTATTTTTGGGGGGATAGGGTTTTTTTTTTTTGGGGGGGGGGGGTTAAGATTTGTTTTTTCAGGTGGTGGTTTTGTTTTGGGGGGGTTTTTTTCCTGGGGGTGGGTTTCTTTTGGGGGGGGGGGTGTGTCATCTTTTAAGGGAGGGATTGGGAGGTTGTTTTCTTACGGTCGGGGGGTTCGTTTGGGGGTGGGTTTTTTGGGGGGGTGGGGTTTGAGGGTGGGTTTTTTTGGGGGGGGGTGTTCCTTTGAAGGGTGTTGGGGATGGTTTTTTTTGGGGTGGGTCTTTTTTTGGGCGGGGGGGGTTCGGAAGTGGGGGGCGTTCGGGGGCTTGTTTTTGTTGGGTGGTTTGTTTTGGGGGGGGAGTTGAGGCTGGGCTTTTTTTTGGGGGGTTTCTTTTGGGGGGGGGTTAGCAGAGGGGGTTTGAGGGTGGTTTTTTTGGGGGGGGTGCTTTTTCTTGGGGCGAGGGTTTGGGTTCATTTCTTGGGGTGGGGTTTTCTTTTGGGGAGTGAGGGTTTTTGGGGGGGGGGGGGGGGATGTTGAGGGTGGGAGGTGTTTTTTCCCAGGGTGGGTTTTTTGGGGGGGGAGGAGTGGGTTTCTTGGGGGGGGGCAGGGTTTTCTTTGTGGGTGTTTTTGGTGGGGGGGGGATGGGTTTTTTTGGGAGAGGTGAAGGTTTTTTTGGGGGGGGGGATGGGTTTTTTTGGGAGAGGTGAAGGTTTTTTTTGGGGGGGGGGATGGGATTTTTGGGAGATATGAAGTTGTTTTTTGGGGGAGGATGGTTTTTTTTGGGAGAGATGAAGGGTTTTTTTGGGGGGGCGGGTTTTTTTGGGGAGATATGAAGTTGTTTTTTGGGGGGGTGGGTTTTTTTGGGAGAGATGAAGTTTTTTTTGGGGGGGAGATGGGTTTTTTTGGGAGAGGTGAAGTTGTTTTTTGGGGGAGGATGGTTTTTTTTTGGGAGAGATGAAGGGTTTTTTTTGGGGGGGCGGGTTTTTTTGAGAAAGGTGAAGTTGTTTTTGGGGGGAGGATGGGTTTTTTTGGGAGAGATGAAGTTTTTTTGGGGGGGGTATGGGCTTTTTTGGCGGGGATGGAGGTTCTTTTGGGCTGGCGGGGTTTCCTTTGGGGGTGTTTCTTTTTTGGGATCGATTTTTTGGGAGGAGCGGAGGTTTTTTTGGGGAGGCGGAGGGTTTTTTTGGGGAGGGGGACGGGGGCTGGGGGGATCCAGCTGCGGAAAAAGGAAGGGGGGGGGGGTGCCCGTGGCGGGGGGTCTCACCTTGATCCAGAACTCCTCGTAGAGGGCGCAGGCGATGACGCAGCGCTCGAAGAGGACGATGGTGCGTTCGTGCGAACCGGCCGCCATCTCGTAGTCCAAGTAATCCCGCCAGTTCCGCAGCTGGGCCCTCTCCAGCGGCTTCACGTGGAAATAGGGACGCTTGATCTACCCGGAAAAAAAAAAACGGGGCGACGGCGGGGTTTTTTTGGCGGGGGGGGGGGAGTCTGTAGCAATTCCGGGGTGGCTGATCCAACCCGACGTACCCCGTCCTCAAAATTCCAGCGTTTGCTGACTTCCGCCTCGTTTTGCGCGTAGATCTGCTGCCGCATGGAGATCACCAGCTCCCGGATTTTCTCCTGGTCTAAATCCTCCTGGGAATTAAACGTGAGGCGGGTGGGAAACGGGGCGGGGGGGGGTGTGTGTCCCCAGAGAATCCCCCAGGACCCCCCCCTCTGGGTGCCCACCTGGGCATCGGCGGCCGCCGCCGCCTTCCCCTCCACGCCGGGGGGAAGATCCTCTCCCGGCGGCGCTTCCGTCCCCTCCGGCTCCGGCGGTTTGGGCACGGGATCGGTGGCCAGTTTGGATTGGACCCAGAGAAGCTCCTCCGGGGACAAGATGTCTTTCGGGGGGTTGTGGAGGACGTGCTCCTTGAACCTGGGGGGGGGGGAAATGGGGGTCTGAACGGGGGGACCCCCCACCGCAGTGTCTTCCGCGGGGACATTTCATTGCCGCGCGCATCTTCCGCAGGGACGTTTTCTCACCGCGCTGTTTTCCGTGGGGATATTTTGCCCCCAGGGGTGTTTTCCCCCCTGCGGTCATTTTCCACGGGGGATGTTTTGCCCCCGCGACTATTTTCCACGGGGAAAAATGGGGCATTTACCGCTGCGGGGATTATTTTCCACGGCAACGTTGTGCTCCTGTGGCTCACGTTTTGGGATATTTTGGGACATTTTACCACCAAAGGTATTTTCCGCAGGGATATTCCACTACCACGGATCGTATTTCCACGGGGTATTTTGCTGCTGCGGTTATTTCCCGCAGGGATATTTTGCTCCCAGGGTATTTAACTCCCACGAGTATTATTTTCCGCGGGGTATTGTGCGGCTGTGGGGGTATTTTCCGTGCCGGGGGGGGTACGTACTTCTCCCAGTGGTGGTTGTAGAGCTGCGTGGGCATGGAGAGGACGCGGTCGTAGATCCCGGTGACGGCTCGCAGGTCTCCCTGTTCCCGTTCCCACTCCACGTAGAGCTCCCACAGCTTATCCGAGCGGAAATCCATGCCGGCCGCCGCCACCGCCGCCTCGAAGACGCTAACGGGGAGAGACGGGGAGGAGGTGGGATGGGCAGCGGCGAATGCTGACGCCGGAGCCGTTCGCCGCCTCCCCCCGGCACTTACCCGCGGATTTTTTGGACGGATTCGGGAAGATTCATGTCCAGGGTGGACTGGAGGTAGGAGATGTAGTGGATCCACAGGTCCATGCTGAGGGGGATGGACTGCAGCCCCCGCTCAAACACCTGCCGGGGGGACACCGAGTGTCACCGACTGTCCCCCCCCAGGACGGGGGGACCCCAAAGGGTCGGGGTACGGGGTACCCAACCCCGCTCCGAAAAAAGAGAGTGAAACAACCCAAAACGCCTCCAGCAGGCTACAAACGGCTGCGAAAACACCCCAAAATGCTTCGGAAACACCATTTTGTTGGCAAAAGCGTCGAAGAGATGGTGCGGAGGCCCCCGAAACACCCCCATCTGCCCACCGAAGAGGGGAAACCAGGGAGGTGACACCCCAAAACCAGTGTGGGGACCCCCAAAGGACACCGAAACCCCCATTTGCCCTTTAAAAAGAGGTGAAAATAGGTGGGTGACACCCCAAAACGTCATGAGAACCCCCAAAACACCACCTTCTGACCCTGGGACAGGGGACAAAAGGGGACACGGGGAGGCCCGAAGGGCTGCGACACCCAGCCCCATGCCAGAAAACGGGGTGAAACAACCCGAAATGCCTCCGACGGGTATGGAAACAGGTGCGACAACAGCTGGCAACACCCCAAAATGGTTCGGAATCCCCATTTTGCCCGCAAAAGCGGCACAGAAATAACATGTAGGCCCCCAAAACACCCCGGGGACCCCTAAAACACCCCCGTCTGCCCACCAAGGAGGGGAAAACAGGGGGGGTGACACCCCGAAACAGCGTGGGGACCCCCCCCACCCCGCACCTCCTCGGTCTCCCGGCTGCAGTCGAAGCGACGCTCCATGTCCGCGTATTTTTTCCAGTAGCCGTAGCAGTAGGGGTAGTGCGCGAAGAAGGCGTCGAAGGCTTTGCGGGCGGCGAAGAGATGGTTCTGCGGAAGTTTTTGGGGCAAGATCAGGCATTTTTGTAACAATAACAACAGCAGCTTAGTATTAGGGGTCTTCTAATAATGTGTTCATTAATTGAGGTTAGTAATTACACGGGAAGAACGATCTCTGTCGTGAGGAAAACCAGCCTGGGGCGGTGGAGATTTCCATGAGGTTTGTGCCGGGGCGAGTTTTAATGAAGGTTTTAACAAGGCCGGTGGCTTGGGGTGAGTTTTAACGAAGGTTTTACCTGGGCCGGTGGCTCAGGCTGAGTTTTAATGAAGGTTTAACGGGGCCGGAGACTCGGGCTACGTTTTAACGAAGACTTTAACGGCGCCGCTCACTTAGGATGAGTCTGAAGGAAGATTTTAATGGGGCCAGCAGCTCAGGCTGAGCTGTAGCGGAGGTTTCAAGGGGGGTAGGGAATCGGGGCAAGTTTTAATTAAGATTTTAATGGAGCCAGGGCACCTTAACGAAGGCTTTAATTACCTCTTGCTCGACGTACTGCAGGAGCTCGGTCCAGGCGGTGAAGTCGTGGGGGTTGTTGCGCGCCGCCAGCCAGAACTTCTCGAAATCGAGGGGGTAGGTGAGGGGGGGCTCCTCCGCGGGGGGCTCGGGGTCCCGGGGGGGCGGGGGCTCCTCGGGAGCGGCCGGGGGGGGCTCCTCGGGCTCAGGGGGGGCGACGGCGGCGCCATTGCAGCTCTGTGGGGCGGGGGGGGGGACGGCAGCGTCGCCGGGCTCCTCCTCGGCAGGGCTGGGGGCTGGGGGCGGCAGCTCTGCCACGGGGGCTGGGGGGGGGGGGGGGGGGGGGGACGGACACGATGATGCGCCGTTAACCACGGGGGCCCTCACGCCATGGCTTGGGGGGAACCCAGGAGCCCGAGTGGGGTCCCTTGGGGGGCACCCCACAGCCCTGGTGCCCCCCTCCACCATCCCCTGGCCCTGCCCCCTCCCGCTTTGTGCCCCACTGCGGCACCCCGACCCCCTTCCGCCCCATTAATCTCCACTCCCGGCGCCCCCCGCCCCTCCACGTCCCCCTGCCCCCCTGCCTCCCCCGCCAGTGAACCCCCAGATCCCCCCTACAAGGCCCACGTGACCCCAGGCCCGCCCCACAGCCCCCCATCGGCCCCAAACTCCCCTGCACACCTCGGCTCCCCCCCCCGCCAAATCCCCTCAGGTCCCCCGCCTCGCCTCAGCCCCCCACCGCCCCTCCCGCCCCCGCGCCCGCCAGGCCCCCTCTCCCCCCACCTCCCGCCTCACCGGGGGGGGCGGTGCCGCCGTCCCCGCCGTCCCCCAGCGTCCCCTCGGTCCCGCCGCGGCCTGGGCTGGCCGGAGCCTCCGGCCCCTCCGCCGCCATCTCGTCGCGCCACCGGCCCAGCGCGCAGGCGCCAAGCGGAGGACCCGGATGAAGGAACCAGCGAGGAGGCGGCGCCGGGCCAGAGCGGCGGCGGGGGGCGGAGCCAGCGGTCCGCAGCGCCGCCCGCCGGGCGGGAGGAGCCGCAGAGACGAGGGTACACACCACAGAGACGCGGCGGCGGGCTAGAGCGACTTCCGGTTTCTCTTCCAGAGCCATAGAGGCGCGGCGGGAAGAGAGGCCAGAGCGGCTGGGAGGCCCCGGGACAACCATAGAGACTCCGGGAGGGAAGACGGACCAGAGCGGTCAACCGGCTCTGGAACAAGCCTAGGGGAAGGAACCATAGAGACAGCGTAGGGGGCCTAGAGTGGCCAACCACCATCTTGACCCAGGGAAGAGCGCCGAGCTTTACTGCAACCTTTATTCCGCTGTATTTACAATTAAGCTATTAAAAAATTATACATTATGTACAAATTAAATAATTCCTCCAATGCTGCCCGAAAGGGAAAGGAAACAGTTTTGGGGTGAAAGGGAGCGGGTTTAGGGTCAAACAGCCCCAGCGCGTTCCTCTGCCTGTCTCCGTTCCTGCCCTCGCGGTGGTTTTCACCCTAAAAGGAAGGAAATTTTGAGGAATCCACCAAAAAAAACTCCCAACGGCAACGTCGAACAGAACCGGCCACAAAAATTCAGTAATTTGGCTCAAAAGGGTTAAAAGAAAAAATACAATAAATTAGGCTTAAAAAAAAAAAAAATCAACTCCCGGAAGCGGCTCCTCGCCCTTCTCCTGTCACCGCTTCGTTATTGCCACATTCCTCGTTAACACGCTCAAGTCTGGGGCAACGAGTGCCAAAAATTTAAGGGAGGAGAAGAAAAATCAGCCTTGTTACCGAAAACAACCATTCCCACCCCAAAAAAAGCCCCAAAATCACCCACCGCCGGCATCTCGCCCTACACCGTCCTCTCACCGCCGGTGGTTTCGGTGCAAAAAAATGCCATTTTGTGACCCAAAACGCTTGGGTTTGTCGCCGTCTCCAACCGCGGTTTTAGTTTTTTCCCTGAGATATTTGGGCTCGGGAAGCCCTTTTTCGGTTCAAAGAGGCACTGAAGCGTCGCGGCGGTGCCGGCGCGGAGGAGAAACGCGGTGGAAGAGGCGGTAGCGACGCATTTTTCTCAGCAAAGGCGCCGGCGGTGCCTCGCCGGGGGGGGGGGTTCACCGCGCCAACGCGCCCCCAGAGCCATCACCGATCCCGGGGAAGGAAACCAGACCAAAATGTGCCCGTTGGGAGGCAACGGTGACCAAAGGAAACCAAAAAAATCCACTTCCCGGTGCCGTCGGCAAAGCCAAACCAGTAAAAACCAGTTTGGGTGCGCCATGGCACCAGCCAGGGACCGGTCGGGGCAGGTGGAGGATCCGGGGGTTCACGAAGCCGCCGGGTGGCACCGCGTTGGCCCGACGGGCTTCAAGGCGGGGATATTTGGGTGCGGGAAGCAGCTTTCCCGGGGGGAGGGGGGGTTAATACTGTTAACGAGCTCGTTTGCTAACGAGAGGGAATCAGGCGAGAGCCAGGGGGTGCCCCAAAATCCCCGGCACCCCGGCAGGGCAACGGCAACTGGAAGCGGATGCAGCCAGAGGCGGTTTCGGCCGCGTTGATGCCACTCTGCAGCCCGGAGCACCCGGAGAAGACATTGGGTTAAAAACGGGCAATTTTGAGCAATTTCAAGCGGCGCCGGCATTCGCTTGGTCACTATCACCGCGATCAAACTCCCCGTTCCCTAATTATCACGCCAAAACGGGCACGGTTACCCCGAAACACACAACCGCCGGCTCTGAAACACACACCGGATCCCGGCTCGCTGGAGAGGTAGAGAGAACTGGGGAGAAAACAGAGGAAAATGGGGTAAAACGAGTCAAGAAACGCAACTTTTTGCCATGGTGCCGTGGCAAACAGGCTGTCGATATTTTAGGGATACCGACGGGCGGAGCCAGGAACCGGTTTTGCTTCCGGATGGGGGTTTTAGTGGAAAAATAGGGGGGAAAAAAGGCAGAAAAAGAGGTGCTGCCCGGATCGTGGCGCCCGAGGGTCCAGAAACACCCAAAACGCCCCCAAAACGGTGTCGGTGGCGCGGCCGCGGCACAACCGGCGTCGTCAGTGCGAGGCTGGCGGTGGCGACGCCAGTTTCTGTAGCCGGCGGCGGCGAAGCTCTGCCGTGTCGGGTTCATCCAGCGAGGACAAGCCTTCGCCGCCGTCATCTTCCTCCTCTTCCTCCTCGGCGGTGAAGCCTTCGGCGCCCGCCGGCGCGGTGGGATCTGGGAGAGGGGAAAAGCGCCAGTTTAGCATCCGGTGAAACCAGTAAACCCAGTTTGAACCGCGAGGCAGGCGCGGGATTGGTGTTTTGCCGGGAGAAGAGCTCCCTGGCGGTGTTTTAACAGAGGATTTGGCTTTTAAAGACGGCACCGACGCCTTTTCCCCCCGGCAGCTCCCCCACGCACCAGTGGCTGCGGTGGAGCCGGCGACAGTGCCGGCAGTCGCCGGTGCCGAGGGGCTGCCGGGTGAGCGCAGGGCGGTGGGCTCCTCAGCAGGGGCGGAGGGGGGCCGGGGAGCGGCGGGTCGGGGCGACCTGCGGGGAGAAAATTAAACAAGAGATCAAAATTTTAGGCACTTTTGGCAGATTTTTTAGGCGGGGTGCGGCTTTGCCGTAACCAAATTTTGCCCGTTTGCCCTAACCCCCCCCTTTTTTCATCGGCGGCGTTACCCGATGGTGGCCAGGACCGTCAGGTACTGGTTGATCTGCACCATGGCGGCGTCCAGGAGGGTGTGGATGTTCTGGAGACACTGTAACCGCGCTTCCAGGTTTTGCCGATCGTGGCCTTCCATGGCTCGAAGTTCTTCCTCTGTCAAACCGGCAAAGCCAGCCGGCGGCACCGGCATCGGGGGGAAGCCTGCGGGGAGGGGAGGGCTGAAGGGGGAGTCCCACAGCTGGGGGGGGGGAACCCCAAAAATCTTGCCCCGTCTTACCAAAGAGGGGCGGCCACGGCATTCCCATCCACGGCGGGGGGAAAGGAAACGCCGGCACCGTCCCCGCAGCGGCAGCTTCCGATCCGGCGTTGGCAGCGTCACCGGGCCTGGCAGCTGCGGGGACAAAAGGGCCATGAGGGCGGCAGGGGAGGAGGGAGCCCCCGTTTTGGCAGCACCGACCCATCGGATGTGGGGACAAAACTCACCCGAAGCGGCACTGGAGCTCGGCGCGGTGTTTTCGGCGCTGTTGGGCGGTTGAACACCGGGAACTGGAGGGAAGGGACCAACCGGCGGCCAGAAGGGAAACATTCCTGGGGGGAAGGGGGGAAGGATCCCCTGGGGAACTGCGGAGGGAGAAGAGAGCGGTGAGAGCCCCGAACGCCCACATCTCCCTCACCGCAGCCAGCCGGAACACGCCAAGTCACCGGTCTGGTGTCCCCTGACCGTGCCAGCAGGAACTTCACCGAACAGCCGCCAGCACAGCAGCAACGCCACCGGCTCGCGCTGCCGCCCACGGGGACGTCACCTCCCCAGCCTCTCCTCCGGCTCTTTGCTGCTCCCGTGCCGCGGGCAACGGCCCTGGCACAGCTCAATCGGCACGGCGAGGGGTAACCGGCGGCTGGGGGCACCCCTTCTACCCTGGAGGGGCCCAAAGAAGACTCACAGTTGGGGGGCTGGGGGACTTGGGGGGTCTGGGGCGGCTGCGGGGCTTGCTCCGGCGGCTCGGGAGGCGGCTGTGCCGGGAGGGAAGCCCGGAGAACGTCCATGCGGCAGGTGGGACACGTCTGCTGGCGCTGGAACCACGACCGCAGGCAGCTGGAGAGGAGACGGGACACCGTTAACGACACGGTGACGGCAAAGACCCCCCAGAACACCCAGTGCCACCACCACAACTGCCGAGCGGGGCTGGTATTTCACCACCCCCCTCCCCAGCACCACCAAAAACACTGGAAATGCCAAAAGAGAGGGGCTGGGGAGCGCGCGCCGCCCCGTTCCTCACCCACCTGGTGTGGAAGATGTGGTTGCACGGCAGACGCTTGGCGCCCGTCACCATCTCCTCGCGGCAGATGATGCAGACGTTGTCCATGGCCTGCAGCTCTTCGGGCGTGGCGTCGGGGTAGCTACGCGGGGAGGAGAATTAGGTGGGAAACACCGGAAAAAAAACCCATTTCCCAGCATTTTAGGGGGGTTCGAAGCCGACGTGGGAAGGCAGCAGGACTTCTCTGTCCTCCTCACTGCCCCCCAACCTCCCTTCTCGCCGTTATCCACCAGATTTTTGGTTAAATTAAGGTATTTGGCAGGAGGAGCTTGAGATATCCATGACCCTGTCACCCTACAGGGTCCTTCTGACTTTTTCCCATGCAACAAATTCAGCATTTTCCTCAGATTTGGCTTTTTTTAGGTGGATCCCACTTCAAAGCAACCACCGAGGAGAGGCCAACAGTGGTGAAAAGGCGCGGGAAGGGGTAGAAACCACGTTTGCTGCGTTACTCACAGCGTGTTCATGTTGCGAATGGCCCGGCGAGACATGATGGCGTCCGTCACCGCTTTCTTAAACTGCCTGGAAGGAGACAAAGGCACCGGTGGGATCAAGCCGATGACGTGTCGGCGCCGGAGGCCGTGCCGAAGTCAACTCACCTCATCGCCAGGTACATGGGGCGGATGGCGAAGAGCGGGAAGGTGTGGACTTTGATCATGATGGTCATGAAGGCCATGTAGAGGAGGACTTTGATGAAGCCTGGGGAAAAGGAGCACATCAGGGTCTTGCTCTTGGGCAACCGCAGGTTGGCTGAGGTGGGAAGGGACCTCCGAGGTCACCAGATCACCAAGAGCTACTTGTCCCAGACCATGACCCAACAACTTCCGAGTATCTTCAAGGACTGAGATGCCACCACCTCTCTGAGCAACCAGTCCCAGCTCCCTCAGTCTCTTCAGTCCATTCACCGTCTTGGTAGCACTTTGTTGGACATTCTCCAGTATGTCCCGGTCTCTCTTGGACTGGGGAGCCCAGAAGTGGACTCAGGTCTCCAGGAGTGGCCTCATCACCCCTTATCACCTCCCTCAACCTGCTGGAAACCCTCCCAGGACACCACTGGCCTTCGCTGTTGGCTTGTGCTCCATCTGGTGTCCACCAGAACCCCCAGCTGAACCACTGCCCAGCACACATTGGTGCCAGGGGTTGTTGGACTTGGCCCATCCCTTCGTTGAATCTCGTGAACCTCCAGATCCCTCTGGACGATGGCAGGACCCTGTGGAGCCCCAGCCAACTCCTCCTCATTTGGTGTCACCGACAAACTGGCTGAGGTCACCCAGCTCGTTAACAGAGATGGATCAGACCTTCAGAAGCACCACCTAGACTTCATGTCTTGGTTGCCCGATGGCTAATTGGGCTTCCTAACAATATATCAAGCCTTATCGGGCCACGCCCAGATGGGAAAGCCCCCCCCAAGCCCCAAAATTGGGTGGGGTAAGAAAAAAGGGGGGGAAGAGGACAACGTACCTGTGAAGAGCTCCGTGTACAGCATGTAGACGGCTTTGCTGTCCCAGGGGTTCTCATTCTGCAGGTCGATGGAGTGCAGAACGTACTTGATGAAGATGGTGAGCACCATGGTCATGAGGATGGCGTACTGCGGGGAGGAAGAGCGTGGCTGGGTGTGAGGAACCAGCCGAGGAGCCGTTTGTCTGTCCCAGGGGTGGACGCAGAGGTTTGTCCGTCCCCAAGGGGAAGTCATCCCCTACCTCAAAGCCGAAGACGAGCTGGACTGAGGCTCCTCGCGTGAGAATGCTGTGGTACGCGTGGTTAACGAAGAGGAAATCCAGGATTCCCAGGAGGAACATCAGGGCTGCAGCAGGGGAAAGGAATCAAGATGAGGGGATAACGAGGAAAGGAGATAAGGAGCCTCAAGGTGGGGGGAGACCTCCAAAAACTAAAGCTCCAAGAGTCACACTCCAAAACACGGGACCCTCGAGAAGCGTCGATCCCAGGGAGGGACTGAACGGCTCTGCACTAATGAAGGGCTGAATGAACACACCCCGGTAACAAGGCTGTCTCATTTGAAGCCCCCTCTGCTTCAAGCCACGTCTTGTGTCCTCGTGTCTCACCAAAACCCCTCCAATTCCTTCAAAAGATGATTTTCACATCCCGAAATCTCCTTCTCCAGAAGCAGGAATGTATTTTGCCGTGGATCTGGCCCCATATTTTTCCCACCCGGCAAAGCCAGACAAACCCCCAGCACCCCCATCCCGCTCCCTCTGTAGCCCCATTAACACTCCCCTGTTAATGAGGCTGCCCTGATAAGGTTTATCGAGCGCTGATGGTCGCACGCTCGGCTGCACCAGGTTCTTCCCCACTCGTATGCAAACACGTTGCCAAAATTATCTTTCCTGACCAGCTGCTGGCAACGTGCCAAACGGCAAAGTGCCCACGGCCGGGCAGGATCCGCCCCAGAGTGGAGAAAAGCAAGACACTCACAGACGATACGGAAGTGGAAAAGCCAGGAGATGTTGGGGCTCCTTTCCATCTGCAAAAGAGGTGGAGAAAAGGTTCAGATTTTCCCAAAAAAAGCTTTTTTACGCCCGTTTTCTCGCCAGCCGGCACTCACAAAGTCCACCCGGTCTTCAGCCAACCAGTGGAAGCACTTGAGGAAGAGGAGGAGGGTGAAAAGGGCGACGAAGCGAGGGCTGAAGTCGTCCCTGAAGACGGTAAAGGCCAGGCAGGTCTCTGTCACGGCGTACCACGACCGCTCCAGTAGGTGCTGCGGGAGAGGGGAAGGCGGTGAGGGGTGGGGGGGGCTTTCCCCCAGCCTTCACCCCCCATTTTTGAACACAAAACATCACTAAAGGCCTCTCAGGGTTCAAAGTCACCCCCCCAGAATGGTGTGAAAAGCCTCTCAGCATTCACAGTTCCCCCCAAAAAGGGTGCTGAAAGCCTCTTGGGGTTCAAAATCCCCCCAAATGGCACCAAAGGCCTCTCAGGGTTCAAAATTCTCTCCAAACAGTGCGAAAGGTTTCAAAATCTCCCCCCAAAAATGTGTCCCAAGGCTTCTCAGGATTCAGAATCCCCCCCAAAATGGCACCAAAGGCCTCCCAGATTTCAAAATTCCCCCCAAGCCCCCCAGTATCTGCATGTCCCTCCAGGCTTTAACCCCCCCAGCAGCATCAATGCCGCCTCCAGCACCAGCAACAGATCCGCCCGTCCCCAGCACTGAATTTAAACTGCTCCCCGCCATCGCTCACCTCCATCTCCGCTGCCCGCAGCTGCCCGAAAAACACCTTGCCCATAAATTTACCCAGGAGGAAAACCAACACAAAGGCCTGGATGTAGAGAACCTGGGGGACGAGAAACGAAGAGGGGAAGGAGGTGATGGGGAAGAAGCCCCGGTGCAGCCAAAACTTGTTTCAGTGACAAGCGGCTGCAGAGGAGGGTTTGGCACCACAAATTTGGGTCCCAGGGGATGGAGGAGACAGCGACTGGATACCGGCTCGGCCTCAACCCTGTTTTCGGGCTTCCCGAGGGCTCCCGTGCAGGCAGGAGGAGGCAGCGGCGTCTTCCCACCCTCCCCGTGCACCTCTCCCCAGGGGTTTTCGGCGCACACCGTTAAACGGAAAACGACCCATTTCGGTTGCCGAAAGCAGAAGTGGGCCGCACTCAGAGCTCCCACCCCTCGTGCCGCACCACAAAGCTGCCGTCTGAGCTGGGAGGCTCAGTTACCCCCCCCCGCCACCAGCCACATGGATTAATTACCCACTGCTAATGAATTAACTGGGTACTTACAGCCATGCTGGGGCTGGATTTGGTAAGATAAACCACGGTGGGATAGAACTGGTGCTTCAGGTAGTAGGCGTGAGCCACCACCGCCGTCGTCAGCGCCAGGCTCCCCGCCATCACCACCGCCGTGCAGAGCATCTCCCCGGCTCGGCCTGCCAGATTAGAAACCCATCAAATTGTGACAAAAAAGGGGATTTTCGCTAACCCCCCACCACCATTTAGTGTAAAATTGAGGATTAATTGGCCACTCTCACATCCTCAAGACACAAAACCCTTTTTGGGGTGGTTTCTTAGCGCAAGAGGAAAACAAGACCCTAAAACTAATGATGCTGCCAACGAGTTGATTTTTTTTAACCTGCTAATGACGACTGCAAGTAGCTAAAAACCTGCAGTGTCAAAGAGAGCTTTTCTGCCCCCAAAATGCTCCTAGCAACGGCACCAGCCCATGTCCTACATACTCAGTGCCACCGGCTGACGCGTCCCCACATCCCTTCTCCCATGTCCCCAGATGTCACCTCCTCATCCCCAACTCTTCCTCCCAAATGTCATCTCCTTGTCCGCATCCCCAGCTCTCCCCCAAGTGCCACCTCCCTGTCCTCATCTCTCCCCACCTCCTTGTCCCCACGTCCCCTCCCTCTCTGCAGTGGGGGCCAGACACCCCCCCAGGTCACAGCACCTCTCTTTTGTCCCCCTCGTGTTCATCCCACCCCCATCCACCCTCTCAGGTGACAGTCAGTCCACCCATCCTCTAGCTGCCCCTTCCCCAACTCCTGCCCCCCCAGTCTCCCCCCAACTCCCCCCTGCCCCACTTGGTGCCCCCACATCCCTCCTCATGTCTCTTGTCCCCCCCCAAGTCCCCTGTCACCTCTCAAACCACAGACCCCACACTCTGCCCCACTGCAGGCCCCAATCCCTGTGTTCCCCGTCACATCCCGCACCCCCCAGGTGTCCCCAACATCCCCACTTCTGTCTCCCAGACCTCCAGTGTCCCCCATGTACCCCCCGCGACCCAGCCCCCCACGCCCTGTCCAGCCTCAGGCCCCAACTTTCATGCCCCCCACGTCCCCCGTTCCCCTCTCAAGTCACTTGGTTTCCCCCACCCCAGTTCCCAAGGGCCCCCCCCAAAGCGCTGCCCCTTCAAGTGCCCCCAAAGCCCCGATCCCTCCAAGATCCCTCTTACATGTGCCCATCCTCTAGGTGCCCCTCCATATCCCCGTGTGTCCTCCTCCAGCCCTCCAGGTGCCCTCACATACCCCTGTTCCACCCCCAGCAGACGTCCCCCCCCACACCCCTTACGCTCCCTACTCCACCAGGGGCCCGACATGTCACCGCTCCCCCCACGTCCCCCTGGGCTCCCCCTTTCTCTCCGGCCCCGCCCCAAGCCCCCCCCGCTGCTGCCCCCTCCCTCAGGCCCCGGTGTCGTCGCCACCGCCGCCCGCCCCCCCGCACTCACTCGGATCGAGCCCCGCCGCCGCCACGGCTCCCCCCCCCCCCCCGGCTCAGACCGCTCCCCCCCGGAAGCGCCTCAGCGCGCGACACCTCACTTCCGCCCAGGGCTGAACCATCCGCTGCCCGGGGGGGGAAACCCGTGGGGGTCACTTCCCCGCTGCTCGCCCCCCCCACCCCACTCCTCCATAAAGGCTCTTCCCGAGGGTGATGGTGAGGGTCCCCCTTCCCGGCCTGCCCCCCACGCTGCGCTCGAGGGGGTCCACGAACCCCCCCCCCAACCCATCGGGCTCCCCTCCCCACACGCCCACACTTGGTACGGTCCGAGCTGCCCCGCAGCCCGAGCTGGGGTGGGCGGGAACGCCAAGGGTCCCGTGTCTCGCTCTCATTGGTCAGACCGCGCGGCGCTCGGCCAATCAGAAAAATCCTCCGCGCGGCGCCAGTTAATCCGCGGCTGTTGCTAAGGGAGGGGCGGGAGGGGCGATGAATTGCGCCCGGCCTCAGCCCTCACGGCTCCCCTCACGGCGCGGCCTTGGCGGGGGAAATACCCCCTGCTCCTCCCTTCGCGGGCTGGAGGCAGGCCCCCAGTCTCCCCCTTGGGGAGACCCAAATTGGGACGGATTTGCCTTTTTTTGCCCTTTTTTCATACCTCACATCACAATCGATGGGTTTGCGTCCCCTCTAGGTTCTTCACAGCCCTTTTCCTGCCCCTTTTTCGCCCAGAAACCGCCCAAAGGCCTCACCCGGCCCCGCGGGGACTAACGCACGCTGTACCTCCACCCCACCCTTCACACTTGCCCCTCCTCACAGAGCCCAGCCTATCAGCGACTCCTCCCCCGCTGCTCCGCGCCTCTGATTGGCTCATGTCGCCCACCGTCCCGCCTCCTGGCCTTTGACAGGCAGCGGCGCGTGAGGGCGGAGGATAGAAGGGAGCCCGCCTCTTCCTTCTCCGCCTTCTGATTGGCTGGCGCCGCGGGCACGCGGCCTATAAGACAGGCGGGCGGGAGGGGCGAGGTCAAGTTGGCTCCTCGCCCACGATGCCCGTGCAGCCCCTCCCCGCGCGCGCCGCTCAGGTGAGGGGAAAAAGGCGGGAAAAGGGGTTGGGCGTCGCCGTCGCTCTCTGAGGGGATTTCTCTGCGCCCCCCCCGCCCCCAGTCTGTGAGGGGGGAAAAAGGGGCGCCATGAGGTAAAAACTACCCCTTTCCACCTCACCTTGTTTGCTGAGAGGAGGCAGCCCTCGTTCCGCGAGGTGAAAACAACTCTGTAAATCCTTTTAATTTTCCCTTTTCCCCTTGATGTGTGAGGGTGACAACATGGCACCGTGCCCCTTATCTGTTGTGGTGGGGGACGAGGCGGTGTAGGGGAATGGGGGGGGGGGGGGATTTCAGGCTCTGGGGGCTCTGCTGTCCCCAATTACTGTGCCCTTTAAATGCTTCCTTGGGATCAAAGGAGAGGAGGCAACTGCAGCCCTTTAAATGTTCTTCTGAAAAAAAAAAAAAAATCCTCTGAGGAGGGAGAGAGAGGAGAATTACACCCCTCTTACCTCATTGAAACCAAATTTTGGTACCCCTGAGCACAAACAAACTGTTTTGAACAGGAGGATGCATTAATATGGGAGTAAAAGATGCTCTTTTTCATAATTTCTTGTGGTTTTTGAGGAAACTACCGCAATGTCTTTGTGTCCTGAGGAGATGGCAAGCTGTGCCTTGGTGGATGGTGATAGTAATCCTACCAAAGTGCCCTGAAATAAGAAATAAAAAAGGATTTTATTGTTTTCCCAGTAATTTTTGGGGTGGTTGTTGAGCAGCAGTGGGGGAGAGATGTGTCCCTTCTCCCTGTGGTGATGGTTTGTTTGAGGTCGGGTGCTGGGGAGTGATAATAAAACCTGCAAAAACAAGGTGGGTTTTGTCTTTTTTTTTTTTTATCGAAGATAAGTGTGGATTTAGATTTTGGGTGGTAAATCTGTTGTCTTTATTAGCCCTTTGAGACAAGAGCTATTCTAACCCTAAAATGCTTTATTTATTGGGGGGGCTTCTTGATCCTTTTCAGCGTCTGACCCCTGTAGCTGCTATAAAAATATCCTTCAAATCCCTTGTAGACTGGCACTCCCACGGTTAAAGTGTCCCCGAGTTTTTAACCAAGTAATATTTACATGGGGGCAGCCCAGCTGCTCCCCCATCTCCAACCCCTTCAAAGCAGCTTGGATTTCTAAAACAGGAGTACTGGGTTGGCTCTTTTTTTCTAATTAAAAAAGTAACTTTTTTCTTTTTTTTTTTTGCCAACTGCAGGTTTCATTTTCCCAGCAGGTGGGTTTCGAGGTATTTCGGGGCTTTTTAAAAAGTTGATAGCAAAATTTCGGCTGGATGCTCTCTGCATCCCTTCATCCTCCTGCAAGGCATGGAGCAGGCGGCTCTCAAACTCCCTTCTCCTCATGTAGCTGCTTAGATAATGCAAAAACTGATGAAATATTGGGGAAACCCCCCAAATTGATAAATAGAGGGGAGTGAGGAAATTGGGGCGCGAGCAGCAGGTTGAGATGCTGCTTTAAGTGGGGGTTTTTTTTGAGATCAGCAGGGCTTGATGTGGTGTTTTGGCAGCAGGAGGCAAAATTCAGCACCTTAAATCTTACTAGACAACAGTAATTTAAGAAAAAATTAAATTAAAAAGAAAACTTTATATTTTTTCCTGTTGGGCAAACCAGACAGCATCTTATTTCTCTGCTTTGGGGCTGGAGGAGGGAATTTCTTTACTGTTCCTGTGGCACAAAAGACTAAGAATGAGTTAAATCTGAGTTTATCAAAATGTGAGGCTTTTTTTTTCCCTTAATATCTATTTTTTTTTTGCCCTAAAATCACTTAAAATAGTAAATAGGTGGAGAAAATTGGGTCAGCATAGTTACTCCCAACCTGAGGCTTCCCTGGGGATGAAGTCCTTGTTATTCTGCAAAAAGCCCATAGCAGCTGATTTGCATATTCACCTCA
This sequence comes from Sterna hirundo, assembly GCA_009819605.1. Lineage (NCBI taxonomy): Eukaryota > Metazoa > Chordata > Aves > Charadriiformes > Laridae > Sterna > Sterna hirundo. Next base: position 86,576 of record WNMW01000099.1, on the reverse strand, counting down.
GCCACAATTACCCCTGATCTCTTTTTAAAAAAAGCATAAAAAGCTGAATTTTTGTGGTCTGAGGCACTTGGAAGTGGCTGAAAGGGACCCAGAGCCTGAAAATGGTGGGTTTTGGTGCAGTGGTTGGGATGGCCCCAGGAGCAAGTCGGGGTGCAGAGGGGCTGCTTCATTAGTGCTCGTTAATGAACCCGCCTTGATTGGGGAGGATGCTGTAGGTAAACCTAGCAGTGCCCAGTGCTCAAAACCACTGAAAAAAAGCAGTTTGGGGGTAAAATGAGCCCTTTAGAAACTATATTTTGTGTTGGGGTGTGAGATGCTGCTGGGGATATTGCGTTTGTGTCATTTGGCTTGAATGAGGGGTCTGGTGTGGGGGGGATCTGGGGTGTTTGCATGGTTCATCTTTTTTTCTGGGGGGGGATTTGGAGCTTTTTAGTGGAGCTCTGGGGGGCTTGGTCAGTTTTGGGGGGTTTATCTGGGATTTTTTTGAGGGGGTTTATGGTCTTTCAATGGTTGGTGTGTTCTTGGGGGGACTTGGAGTGTTTGAACTGATCAAGTTTTGAGGGGGACTGAGGCATTTTGGAGTTAAAGGGTCTTTGTGGGGGGGTTAAAGGGTTGATCTGGTTTTGGGGGCATTTTGGGGTGTTGAATGGTTGGTCCGCTTTTTTGGGGGGTTTGTGATGGCTCGTTTGTTTTCTTGGGGATCTTGGGGAGCATTAGATCATTTGGCTTGTTTTTTGGAGAGCTTTGAGGTGGCTGGTCTGTGGGTTTTTTGGACTGTTTGGGGGGTTAAAGGGTTGGTCTGGTTTTGGGGGCGTTTGGGGTGTTTGACTTGTTGGCCTGTGTTTTTTTGGGGGGGGGACTTTGGGGCATTTGGCCTGCTTTTTGGGGTGACTTGGGCTGCTGGTCGGGTTTTGGGGAGCTTAGGGCTTTTGGACGTTAAAATGTTGGTCTGGTTTTGGGGGGCTCTGGGGTCTTTGGTTTTTTTTTGGGGAGCTTGGGGTGGCTGGTTGGTTTTGGGGGAACTTGTGACTTTTGGGGGGTTTAAAGAGTTGATCTGGTTTTGGGGGGGTCTTGGGGCTTTTGGGGGCACTCAGAGCTTTTTGGGGGGGATTAAGGGCTCGCTCTGGTTTTGGGGGGGCTTTAGGCCATCCCCCCACCACCCCCTCTCCCTCAGGCCAGCCCCCCCACCTCCACGAAGCCCCCCCCATCTCCAGCCCCCCCGGGTGGTGAGAGACCCCCACCCAGCACCCCCCGGAGCCTCCACCTGCACCGCCAGGAGCGAGAAGCCTTCTTCAGCCTGCTGGGTAAGGGAATGGCTGCAAAACTACTGAAATCCTGTAAAACTGGGAAAAACCAATTCCCCTGCATCATTAAAAACCCCCAAACTGGGAGGTTTCCCCCCCCCAAAAAAAATATTTTTATGTAATAATTTTTCCTCCTCTTCAAGAAGACAACGTGGTGCAGGAGTTCCTGTCGATGGATGTCTGCTGCAGGATTTCCGATAAGGTTAGTCCTTCAAAAACTCTGTTTTATTATTATTTTTTAAGCAAGACACCTTTTCTGCCTGAATTCAGCTTTTTTCCTTTTTTTGCCTAAAATCACTGTGTTTTTCCTCATTCCCCAGTACCTGCTGGCGATGGTGCTGATGTACTTCAAGCGCGCCGGCCTGCCCACCAGCGAGTACACCCGCCTCAACCTCTTCACTGCCCTGTGCGTACCCCGAGGTGACTTCATTAACGAACGAGCTGCCTGCTCGTTAACGAAGCAGGGGGCTCTAATGATGCCGTTAAATCTCCCCAAAACCATGCTGCCCCGGAGATCCCCAAGCTGCCTCGCCCCCTTCCCACTATCCCCACCTGCTGAATTGCCCAAAATCCCCCCAGTTCACCCCATTTTCCCCCCCACAGGTACCTGGCGAATGACATGGAGGAGGACGAGGAGGAGCACAAGTACCAGATCTTCCCCTGGGCTCTGGGCCGCCGCTGGCGCCGGCTCTTCCCCCGCTTCCTTCGGCGCCGCGACCGTCTCTGGGCCCGCATGAGCTACCGGGCGGCCGTCAGCCGGCACTGCTGTGAGGAGGTCGGTGCTGCAAAAAACACCCAAAATCCCTTCCTCTTACCCCGAAAAATCCTTAGAGACCACTCATCCTCCAAAAAAGCCCCTTAAAGACCCCCAAAACCTGGTGAGAATCAAAAAAAGAAGTGAAATCTTTAATTTTTGTGGCAGGTTTGCTGCCCGATGTGCTTTCCCTGCTGAAAAATGTCTGTATCTACTGAAAATGGATTACTTTTATTTTTTACTTAAGGTTAATTAGCGAGGTTTTGGGGTCAGGCAAGTCGCTTTCCCTGGCAGGGGGGTGGGAATGAAACCCCCCGCCCTGTTGTGCCGGGGGTGGTGGTGGGGGGGGTGGTTTGGCCCCCAAACTGCAGCAGGTTTTAGAGCAACCCCCCCCCCCCCAGTGCCAGGGCGTTTTTTAGCCCCAAACTCATGGTTTTTTACCCCAAACCCCTCTGTGCAGGTGATGGCGGTGGAACCCTGGCACTGGGCCTGGCGGAGGGAGCGACCCCCCCACCACAGCGGGGCCACGCGCCCCCAGTGCCCCCCCCGGCCCTCCCCCTGCCTGCGCTGCTCCAGGCCCCCCGCCCCGCAGCAGGAGGAAGATGAGGGTCCCTGGGCGCAGGACGCCTTCATCCTGCTGCCGCCGTGCCGCCCCAGCGCCGCCCCGCTGCCCGACTCCACCACAACCCACTGAGGTCACACACCATTTGGGCTGAGATCGGCTGGAATTGTGTCCAGGCCGCGCCCTGGATGTCTCTCTTCTTCGTAGCTTGCTCACAGCAAAGCCAATATTGGGATTTTTAAACTCAAAATCCACCTTCGTTCATGGCAGAGCTGAACCTCTCTCTTCTACAGTGCAAACTAGTGATTTTTGGTTATTTTTCCCCATTTTTGTCCTGTTTTCCCCCTTATTTATAAACCCCAGTTGACAACAATTTGCTCAAAAATGCTTATTTTCTACCCGTTGCCCAATATCTCCCGTTTTTAGCCCCCAAACTCTTGTGCCTTCCCTCCACTGCGAGGCTGAAGGGTGTGTGGGGTGAGGGGGGCGTGACACTGAGACCCCCAGCACCCTCCCACCTCCCCCTTTCATGCAAAAAAAAAAAAAAAGGGGGGGAAAACGGATAATGCGAAGTATTAAAAAAAAAAAAGAAGAATAAATCACTATTTTTTTTGTGTTTTGTGTGTGGAGAAGAAGGGGGGGGAAATAGATTGAAGGGAGTGATGTAGGGGGGGCTGTTTTTGAGGGAGCTGAGTGGGGGGGGTGGCTGTTTTTTGGGGAGCTGGTTGGGGGGTGCCCCCCACAGGGGGGTGATGGGGGGGCTCCTCCCCCCCACATCCCCCAACCCCGTTTCTCTCCTCAGGAGGTGGGAGTGGAGGGACCCGTCCCGCGGGCTCAGGTAGGGATGGCAGCAGCCCTGTGCGTGTCACACACATGTCCTGGCCCCTCTGCATGTCACGTGTGCCCCAGCCTTCCACACATGTGTGCTGGCATGTTCAGGCCCCCTGCACATGTGTGTGCCGTGTGTCCCGGCCCTCTGCATATATGTCTCATTTCCTGCTGCTCTGCACATGGATGTTCCACACATGTCCTGCTCTCCACATGTGTGTTCCAGCCCCTGAACATGGGTCCCAGCCCTTGCACACATGTGTGCGTTGTATGTCCTAGCCACACATGTGTCCTGGCCCTCTGCATGTGTGTCCCAGCTCTTTGCATATGCATGTCCCTGCGTGTCCCAGCCCTTGACGCACACGTATCCCAGGCGTGTCCCAGCCCTCTACACACAAGCCTCACTCGTGTCCTGGTCATGCACACGCATGTCCTGTGCATGTCCAGCCCTCCGCACACGCGTGTGGTGTGCGACACGGCCCGGCTCACAACAGCGTTCCCCCCCCACCCCGGCCCTGCGGCTGCCAGCGCCCGGTGCAATGCGGCGAAAAACCCGCAGCCGCGGGAGGACGACAGACCCAAAAAGCAGAGGAACGGCCCTAGAAATGACCCCAGAAACGCCTCGGGGTCCTCCCCCCGCCCCCCAAATCGCTCCCTTTTACCCCATTTCCCCTCCCGCAGGCGCTGAGGGAGGAGCAGTGCAGGGAGGAGTCTCGGCGGAGGCGGGCGGGGGGTTCAACCCGGCCTCGCCTTCCTGCTTAAGGAAGACTTTATACATATATTTATTTTTTTCCTTATTTTACCCAAAAGCGGCAAGTTCGGGAGCGGCCCCCGCCCCCAACGAGGTACGTCCCCCGCGTCCCCCCAGGAGGTGACAGCCACCCCCGCAGCAGGGTGACAAGGCAGGAGGCACTTCCCCCTCTCCTCAACTTTGTGGCCGGCGGCGCTTATACAACTCCCCGCGCCGCCAGATCGGGGGGAAAACGGGCAAAACGGGCAAAACCCATAATTTTGGCCTATTTTCCTCCCTTCTTAGAGCCGTGAAGGGGCTGGGAGCTGGGGGGGGCTCCCCCACCCCACAACCTAGCCTCGTTTTAACCAGAAAAGTGTTTTTTTGGGGCTAAATCCACCTCGGGGAGGGGGGGGAATGGGGGATTAGGGTTTTTTTTAATGTTTTTGCTCAAAATATAGTGGTTTTTGATGTTTTCTCTCATTTTGCATGATATTTTCTCCCCAGCGCGACGGGAGGGAAGCGGCTGCCGAGGGGCCGAGCCTTCGCCCCACGGCACCTGCCAGGACACCGGGTACCTGCTGCCCTCCTGGAAACGGGGTGAAAAGAGACGATTTTTGTCCTGCTGCCCCAAAAAGTGTATGTATGGAGGGGTTCATCCCTGGGGAGGGACAAATGGCTCCTGCTCTCGCCAGGGGGGGTACAGGGAAGCAGAGGGGCCCCCGGGGCACAGGCGTGCAAGGGGGGGACCTCGTTAATGGGGAAATTCACTAGCGAGAACCTCATTAATGGGGAAACTCGTTAACGAGAACCTTGTTAACGGGGCAGGGGAACAGTGTTGTGAAGCGCCCCGTGAGTGAGGCCTCCACCCTGCCCCAAAAAGCTGCTCTGGGTGGGGGGTGGGGTTGGCAGGGTGGGTTAGAGACTCCCCCCACCCCTCATTTTGGGGACAGTTTGTGCTTTTTTGGGGCATAATCCCCGGTTTTAGGGTGTCCCTGAACCCCCCCGAGGGCCGCGCTGGGCTTTGGGGTGGCAGGAGCCCCCATGTTCGACCGCATTTTGGGGGGCCACACTGCTAACTATGGTGTCACCTTTCTGTCACTCCCTCTGTGGCCCCAATTAGTGCCTAATTAAGCTCCCCAATGCTTAATTAAGCTCCCTCATGCTTAATTAAGGCCTGTATGAGTTTAACATGGGCCCGGCAGCACTGCCTGGGGCTGTGCTCTTGGGGAGCGGCCGTGACACACACTGCAACTTGCAGGACCTGTTCTGGGGCCGTTTCCCCTCATTTTGTCAGCGTTTGGGGCTGCCCGGTGCCGTAATTGTCATTTTTTTTTTGTTACCACGGGGCCGTTTCGAGGTTAAACACGACTATTTTGGGCCCGCTCGGGTTACAGACAGCGAGCAGCTGCCGCAGGGGGTGGTGAGGGTGGGAGGGCTTCCCCGCCCCTGTAATTCCCTCTTTTCACCCCAAAACAGTGGCACGCTCAGCTCACCAAAATCCCCCCAGTCGCCCCCAACCCTGTGTGGCCCAGACGTGACCCCAAATTTGGGGGAGTTACAGCGGTTTTTTAGCATTTTTGCCCCCCAAATTAGGATCTCCATGGGATCATGATCTGTGGGTTTAATGTAAACCAACTGTTGGGTTTTTTTGGGGGCAGAATCCTCTTTTTTCTTTCAAGCCGCGCACAGTGGGGATCCTAAAGCAGACCCCAAACCCCCCCAAAACCCCCAAATCCCCCCAGAACGCCCCACAAGGTGGGGGTACGTAGCTCCAAAAAGCCCCTGTGTCCCCCCTCTTCCCTTTCAGGCCGAGCCCCCGCAAACGAGGCTGCACTAATTACTCATCATTAGATCCCCCCTGCTAACGCGAGGCACCTTTGAAAGCACTAATTATCCTCCCCCTGATTTAATTAAGGGGGCGCAGGAGGCGCTCCCCGACTTCGTCCAGGCGCGAGGGAGAGCGCAGCCGCCCCAGCACCCGGCAGCAGCGCCGAGGAGGAAAATCAGGCGGAAAACTTAAATTTTTAAGCACTTGGTTTTTTTCTGCGATTTGCCCGATTTGGCCTGTTTTCTCCCCAGGATGGCGGAGGAGCCCATCGTGCCGGTGTACTGCACCGGCGTTTCGGCGCAGGTGCAGCGGCAGCGGGCGAAGGCGTTGGGGTTGGGGCGGCACGAGAACGCGGTGCGGTACCTGGGGCAGGACTTCGGGCGGCTGGTGGAGGAATGTCGGCGTTCCGGAACCCTCTTCCGCGACCAAACCTTCCCGCCGGCTCCCGCCTCCCTTGGCTTCCGCGAGCTGGGGCCCGGCACTGCCAAAACCCACGGCGTCCAGTGGAAGAGGCCGACGGTGAGGCGCGGTCTTAACGACGGGACGCTAATTAATTGCCTTCCCCCCAGTGGAGCGTCCGGCTTGTCGCTTGGGTTTTAATTCCCGCGGTGTAACGGATGGTCGTTACCGCGGCAAACTCCTCCCAGCGCGGCGGCGGCTCTGAGGAAAAAAAACCTGTAAATATCCAAATTTTGGTGATTTTGGTGGATTTTGGTGACGGAACTGGGGGTGTTTCCCCGCAGGAGCTGTGTCCGCGCCCGCAGTTCATCGTGGACGGGGCCACGCGCACTGACATCTGCCAGGGAGCGCTGGGTAGGGAGCGGCGACGCTTCGGTTTTCCTGATTTTCTCTTCTTTTTGCCTCAAAATGGAGGTTTTTGGGGATGGTTCTGCCCAGTTGAGGCTCATTTGCCGTTACCGCCAGTGGCGAGTTCAAACCTTGCACCGGCGGGTCATGGTGGAACCGGCTGTGGCTTCCCGTGAAACAGCCATGGAGCGTAAAAAAACATATATAAAGGTGTTGAGTGACCAGAAAATTGCCTTTTTTACCCCAAAACTGAGAGGAAAGTGGTGCCCACAGGTGACTGCTGGCTGCTGGCGGCCATCGCCTCCCTCACGCTCAACGAGACCCTCCTTCACCGCGTGGTGCCGCACGGGCAGAGCTTCCAGCACGGCTACGCCGGCATCTTCCACTTCCAGGTCAGGCACGAACCCCACCACCATTTTGGGGGGTCCCCCTCCACTTCTGGGTTCCCCTCCACCATTTTGGGGGTCTTTTCTGCCATTTTGGGGGTCTCCCCCTCCATTTTGAGAGGATTCCCCACCATCTTGGGGCTCTTCTCCACCGTTTTTGGGTTCCCCTCCAGCATTTTGGGGGGCTTCTCCACCATTTTGGGGGTCTCCCCCACCATTTTGAGAGGATCCCCCACCGTTTTGGGGGTCCTTCCACCATTTTGTGGCTTTCCCACCATTTTGGGGCTCCCCTCCACCGTTTTGTGAGGATCCCCCACCATTTTGGGGCCAAATGAGGCACTTTCCGCCACAGAGGTTCATCTCCCGGCGGGGCGGTGCCGGCCTGGTGCCACTGCTGTTCCCCTCATGGGGATACGCACCGTGGGACCCCAAAATGTGTGTTTTCTCCCCAAAACGCCACTTCCCGGCTAAAAAAAAAGCGGAGGTTTTACCTTCGGCCTCCTCTTCCTCTTCAGATTTGGCAGTTCGGCGAGTGGCTGGACGTGGTGGTGGACGACTACTTGCCCACCAAAGACGGCAAGCTGCTCTTCGTCCACTCCGCCGAGGGCACCGAGTTCTGGAGCGCCCTTTTGGAGAAAGCCTACGCCAAGTACGCCCCCCCCCCCCCCCCACCTTCCCTCCCTTGCGTTTTGGGGTGAAACGCGCCCAAAACGGTCCGGTTCCGGTCTGGCAGGGTGAACGGGTGCTACGAGGCGCTGTCGGGCGGCAGCACCTCGGAGGGCTTCGAGGACTTCACGGGCGGCGTGACGGAGTGGTACGACCTGCGCAAGCCGCCGGCCGATCTCTACCAGATCATCCTCAAGGCGCTGGAGCGCGGCTCCCTGCTCGGCTGCTCCATCGACGTGAGAGAGGGGGGGCCTTTTTGGGTTAAAAAACTCAAGATTTGGGGGGTCCTGCGCCCGGCATCGCATGCAGCCGCCGTCTCGTTTCCTCGCAGATAACGAGCGCCTTCGACATGGAGGCGGTGACCTTCAAGAAGCTGGTGAAGGGACACGCGTACTCGGTGACGGGGGCCAAGCAGGTGAGAGGCGGCGCCGTTTTGGAGAGAAAATGGCGCTTTTTGGGTCACGAGCCCTGATGGCGCCATTTACAGATCAACTACCGTGGGCAATCCCTGGGCCTGATCCGTATGCGCAATCCCTGGGGAGAAGTGGAGTGGACGGGACCCTGGAGCGACAGGTGAGGACCGCGAAGCTTCGTTAGCGTTAATTAACGAAGCGGCCGGGCCCCGTGGATGAGATCCGTTTGTCACCCGCAGCTCGTCCGAGTGGAACGCGGTGGAGCCGGCGCTGAGGCAGCAGCTGATGGTGAAAATGGAGGATGGCGAATTTTGGTAAGCAAAAAGGGATTAAAAACCCCTTTTCCCGGCCGTTTTGCGCCAGGAAAAGAAGGAAAACTTCCCCCTCCTGACCTTGGGCGCTTCGTCTTCCTCCAGGATGTCCTTCCGGGATTTCCTGCGGGAATTCACCCGCCTGGAGATCTGCAACCTCACCCCGGACGCTCTCCAATCCCGCAAATTCCGCAAGTGGAACACGCGGCTCTACGACGGGACGTGGCGGCGCGGCAGCACGGCCGGCGGCTGCAGGAACTACCCCGGTAGGCGCCGCCGAGGAATTTCACCTCAAAAAACTGCTAATTTTGGCACGGATTTAACCCCCTCTTGCTCTTTCTGCAGCCACTTTCTGGATAAACCCGCAGTTTAAGATCCAGCTGGAGGAGGTGGACGACGAGGGGGACGAGAGCGGCGGGCGCGAGCCCGGCTGCAGCTTCCTGCTGGCGCTGATGCAGAAGCACCGGCGCCGCGAGCGCCGCTACGGCAAGGACATGGAGACCATCGGATTCGCCGTCTACGAGGTAACGGTGTCACCTGGCGTCGCCCGGTGTCACCCGGTGCCACCGAGTGACGGAGAGGTGAGAGCTCTCCTCTCCTCTCCTCCAGGTTCCTCCCGAGGTGGGTACGAGTCGCCGGCGGTGACCACGTCACCATAACCAGGAAACACGGAAGGTGGGGGAGGTTTTTTTGGGGGCTATTTTTGGCGTTTTTAACCCCGGTTCTGGCAGCACGTGGGGAAGTCGGGCGTCCACCTGAAGCGGGATTTCTTCCTGGCCAACGCCTCGCGCGCCCGCTCGGAGCAGTTCATCAACCTGCGGGAGGTGAGCACCCGGTTCCGGCTGCCGCCGGGGGAGTACATCGTGGTGCCCTCCACCTTCGAGCCCAACAAGGAGGGAGACTTCGTCCTCCGCGTCTTCTCCGAGAAGAAAGCCGGCACCGAGTAAGAGACGCCTCGTTAGCGCTAACGGTGCCGGGCGACTCTTGGGGGCAAACTCTCCTTTCTTGTCTCTGCAGGGAAATGGATGACAAGATCCAAGCCACGCTCCCGGATGAGGTGAGGGTGGTGGACAACGCTGTAGGGTGCCGAGGCCTGGCCTTTTTACCAAACCAGCCATTTTTTCCCCTCAGAAAGTGCTCTCCGAAAGCCAAATCGACGACAACTTCAAGCAGCTCTTCAAGCAACTGGCGGGGGCGGTAAGGGGGGTGCCGGGACGGGTGATGCCGGTGACACAGGCGGTGGCACGGGGCTGCCGGAGAACACCCCGTCTTCTCCCCGCAGGACATGGAGATCAGCGTCACGGAGCTTCAGACCATCCTCAACCGCATCATCGGCAAACGTGAGCCGCGGGGGGGTTCCCACGGGCGGGTTCCCGCTCCCCTCCTTAACGGCCCTTTAGCTCGTTAAGGCAGACCACCTCCAGCTTCTTCGCAGATAAAGATCTCCGGACCAAAGGGTTCAGCACCGAGTCCTGCCGCAGCATGGTCAACCTCATGGATGTATCCTCTGCCGCCGGCCGTGGGGCGGGGGTATTTTTTTGGGGAGGGGGGCACCCCAAACCCCCCCCTTTTCCTTAACCCCTTCCCGCCCCGCAGAAAGACGGCAACGGGAAGCTGGGGCTGGTGGAGTTCAACGTCCTGTGGAACAGAATCCGCAACTACCTGGTGGGTCTGGGGGGGGGGGTGGGGTGCGAAAGGGGGGTTTTGGGGTCTCTCTCCTCATGGGTGACCCCCATTTTTTTTGGGGGGGGGGGTGTTGGGCTCGCAGGCCATCTTCCGCAAGTTCGACCTGGATAAGTCCGGGAGCATGAGCGCCTACGAGATGCGGATGGCGCTGGAAGCGGCAGGTAACGCCCCGCTCCGGCGATTAACCCCGGGCTTCCGTAACGCCATCCTCGGTTTTAACCAATTTCCCTCCCATCCGCCTCGGGTGGGTTGGGATTGTTTGGTTTTTTTCCTAAAAAGGCTATAAATTGAACAAAAAGCTGCACGAGCTGATCATCACCCGCTACGCGGAGCCCGACCTGGCCATCGACTTCGACAACTTCGTCTGCTGCCTCGTGCGCCTGGAGACCATGTTCCGTGAGCGGCACTTCCTCCCTAAATCCCACCGCTTTGGCCAATCCCGCCACGTCTCCCACAGGATTCAACAGGAAAAACTGGGGAAAAATTGATTTAAAATACAACTTTTCCCTACTTTCCTCATTCGGTTCCATGGAAAAGTTGGAAAACAAGAGTTAACGGGGAAGACAGAAAAAGTGCAAAAAAAAAAAAAAAAAAAGCAGGATTTAAGGGGAAAAGTTGTAAAACCCCAAAATTTTTCTGTTAAATCCTGTTTTCCGACTTTTCCTGTTAAATCCTGCTGGGTTTTTGCACTTCTTCACAGAAAAAAAATGTGGGTTTTCCAACTTTTCCCCTTAAATCCTGTGCTTTTTTTTGCATTTTTTCCTGCTAAATGCTGGGCTTTTTTCCAACTTTCTCACTTAATCCTGGGGGGTTTTTCCAATGTTTGCCAGAATTTAACTTTTCCACGGAATTGAACAGGAAAAGTTGAAGAAAACCCCACAGGCTTTAACAGGAAAAGTGGGGGTTTTCCTCATTTTCCTCCTTAAATCCTGGGTTTTGTCTGACTTTTCCCCCTTAAATCCTGCTGTTTTTTCCCAGCTTTCCCCCTTAAAATCCTTCCTGGTTTTCCTAATTTTTCCCCTTACATCCGGCTGGTTTTCTCCCGGTTTTTCCCAAGTCCTGCCCCGTTTTCCCCACAAAGACTTAACGCCGTTTCCCTCACCGCAGGGTTTTTCCAAGCGATGGACGTGGACCAGGATGGCGTCGTCACCTTTGACTTGCTGCAGGTACCCGTGGGGGCTGCGTGGGGCTGGCGCCCACCCCAAAACCACCCCAAACTCACCCAAACGCCCCCAGACCCCTCCTCACCCCCTCCTCCTCCCCCCGCAGTGGCTACAGCTCACCATGTTCGCCTGACCGGACCCCCCAGCCCTCCAAGTGCCTTCGCCGCGGAGCCAGAACCCCCCCGGTTTCTCCCTTTTTCTGCCTTTTTTTCAGCATAAAGGAGGGTGTGGGGGGGTGCGGGTGTTGTGGCCGCCCCCAGCCGGAACACGGGGCTCCCCCCGCGCTTTGCCAAAGAAACGCCCCTTTCCTCGCCTCTCGCACGGCTGTTTTGGGGGGAATTCTCACGGTTTTTGTGCCTCTTGCTACCGAAGGAGCCCGGGGGGGCGACGCTGGGTCTCAGCCCCCCATCGCCTCTCGCTTCCACGCTCTTTCCCAGCGCCTCAGTCAGGGATCTTCTGCCTACCGGGTGCCATGATGGTGGTTTTTTTTATTGTATAAATTAAAAATAAGGAAAAAAAAAAAAACAACCAAGAAACGTTATTAAAATCAAAGCTATTTGCTGCCAGTCCTTTCCTACCCCCTCCAGCTTCCAGCTTTGCCGCAGGGCCAGTCCCACCGGCCCCCCCTGACCCGCCGGGTGGTGAGGAGCGCTCGACGCCACGCTTTTACCACCCAGGTGCAAAAAAACCCGTAGTCAGTGTATATTTAGGGCTTATATGCGGGGTTATGGATACAGTTTCGGGGGGAGTTCTTTGGTTGTTCTGAATGAAGACCCGCGATCCTGTCGGGGACCAGGGCGGTCCGTCTCCGACCGGGGCTGTGTGCTTGGACCGGGGGCGGTCTTCCCGGAGCGGGGACGACCCCTCCGGGGCCCGGTGCGCTCCCTCGGGGCCGGTCCCCGTCAGGCGCCGCTGTGAGGGAACCCCCGGGAGGGCGGGAAAACTCCCGCCTTTTTCCTCCCCCGCCTCAACCCCGGGGGGGTGTGGAGCAGTCGGGGTGCGTGGCCACGCCCCTCTCCCCGCCCGTCCGCCCTCTCCCATTGGCCGGTTGACGCCGTAGATTTGCATGGCCTCGCCTCTTTCCGCCATGCGCGGACAGGCCTCTTTCCTTATAAGGCGTGGCCCCGCCCGCTCCCCTTCCCCGCTGCCGTCAAGCGCGGCGGTGTCGCACCCGCGCGGGCTTTTCGCCGCGGCGATGGCGGAGCCGGAGCCGGGGCCGGGGCCGGTGTCGGCTGAGGCGGTGCTGCGGGAGCTGGCGCTCTTCGAGCTGGGCTGCCAGGGCCAGGACGTGCCCGCCAGGCGTGAGGACACCGCGGGGGGCACGGCCCGGGGGTGTCGGGGGAGGGAAGGGAGCGGGTATTGGGGGGTGGGGGCCTGGGAGTGTCAGGGGGGTTGTGTGAGGGAGAACTGGGGGGCTGAGGGTGTCCAGTGGGGGGTTTGGGGGTGTCAGGGGCTGTTTAAGGGTGCATTGGGGGGGGTCTAGGGGTGTCGGGGGAGGGTTTTGAGGGGGTATTGGGGGTCTGGGGGTGTCGGGGAGGGGTTTGGGGGGGTCTCGGGTGATTTGGGTGTCATGGGGGGGGGCGTTATGGGGGTCAGGACAGCAGGAGCTGCCCGGATTTGGGGGGCATAAGGGGTTGGGGGGGTGTTGGGGTCAATTGGGCTTTTCAGGGGTCTGGAGCAGGAGGTGGGAGGGGGCCCACCGCTGGGTTTTGGGGTGCACCGGGGGGGTCCCCAACCCCATTGACCCCTCTCTCCCTCCCCTTCCCCACAGTGGTGGAGCTGTGCCTGACCCACGGGCTGGGCCCGGTGGCGTTGGCTAACGAGCTGCTGGCCTTCGTCACCAGCAAGGACCTCGGCACCCAGCTCTCCGCCGACGTCCTTGACGCCTTCGAGCACGAGGTGGTGGGGGGTCCCCCAATGTCCCCCCCACCCCCAAAACCCCCAGGAAAAGTGGTGGACACGCACTCACCCCCCTCCTTCCTCCTCCAGGTCCTCGCCAAGCGGAGCAGCAGGGTCCCCCGGAAGAGGGACAACCGCTACAGTGGCCTCCACGACATCCACTCCCTCCAGGAGCTGTATCCTGCGGGTTTTGGGGCGATTCCTGAAAAAAACAGGGCGTTCTGGTGTCTAGAGCGTGTTCGGCCCCTCCCCTGGAAATGAGGTCTCGTTAGCGCTGGTTAACGGGGGAGAATTCATGGCTTAGGGGCGTGCTGGCAGGTGTCCCCCCCAAAAATAGGGGTCTTGGGTGCTCCTTAACGAGCCGTCAGCCTTGACGAGGAAGAAGAGGATGAGCTGCTGGACGCCTACACCACGCCATCCAAGGTGCGCACCGACACCTTACCCCCAAAACCTACCCCCAAATCTACTGTTTTCCACCCCAAAAAACCTCACCCCAAAACATCCTTTTTTTTTTTTTTTTTTTTTTTTAATTTTTCTGTCTTACAGGGTTCCCAAAAACGCAGCAATTCCACCCCGGAAACCCCCCGGCCCAAGCGCACCCTCTCCTCCCGCAGCCCCTACGCGCTTTTCTCTCCCAACAGCTTCTCCCCGAGGTGAGCGGTCGCGCTGGGACCATCACCGGCGCTCGCGGTGGTGCCACCGCCGCCGCTCCTCACCGTCGCCTCCCTCGTTTTTTGTCCCCGCAGTGTCACCCCCTCCCAAAAATACACGTCGCGCAGCAGCCGGGGGGAGGTGGTGGCTTCCTTCGGCTCCGTCCAGGGCCCCTCCTGGAGCGGTCGCGGCGGCGCTGGTTGTACTCCCAAACTTTTCGGTCCCCCGGAAGAGAATTTGACAAAAAGCTACAAATTCATGTTCCAGAAAGCGCTTGACGTCCGGGAAGGTGACGCTGTGGAAGGGGTGGGGCTTGGGGAGGTGACCCCCACCTCGATTTGGGTGTTAACCCTGGTTTTTGGGGGGTTTTTTTGGTGTTGTTCTCCCTCCGTAGTGCTGTCGTGGAGGATCGAGGAGCTCGGTGACGCGCTCAAGAGCCACCATCACCTGGAGGAATTCACCTCGGTGTTGCTCCCCGCGCAGGTGAAACCCCCCCCTTGGGTGTCACCCCAACACCCCGCGCCCACTCTTAGGGGGCATTTTGGGGCAAAACCAGCTGTTTGGTTTTTTTTTTTCCCCTCTCGTTCCCCAGGAGCCGGTGACGGTGCTGGGCCAGATCGGCTGCGACAGCAACGGGAAGCTCAACGCCAAATCGGTGGTGCTGGAAGGGGACCGAGAACATTCCTCAGGCGGCCAAATCCCCCTCGACCTCTCGGAGCTGAAGGAATATTCCCTCTTTCCCGGCCAGGTGCGGCCACGGCGATTTTGGGGTGCGGGGGGGGGTGTGTGGGGGGTGCGTACGAGCCCCAAACTTCCCCAAATTGGGAGCCTGACGCCGTTTTCTCCCCCACCTTCAGATCGTGGCGCTGGAGGGGACCAACAGCACCGGGAGGATGATGGTGGTCTCGAAGCTCTACGAGGTGACGGCGTGTCCCCAGCAATGGGTTTGGGACTGGGTTTTGGGGTGAAAAAAGAGGATTTTGAGACAATTTATGGTTTATCCCCAGGGGGTGCCCCTTCCTTTCCACACGCCGACGGAGCCGGCCCCAGGTGAGCCCCGATGCTTCCCCCGCCGCGGTTTAGCGCCAGGATGCGTTAAACCTCCCCGCCGGACCGGGGTGTCCCCAAAACCCCTCTTTTTGTCCCCAAAACCCTCCCTTCCGCCCCCGCAGAGCAGAGGATGGTGCTGGTGGCCTGCGGCCCCTACACCACCTCCGACAGCATCGCCTTCGACCCGCTCGCTGACCTCATCGAGGTGATCGTCCGCGACCGCCCCGACGTCTGCGTCCTGGTGAGGGGCCGCAGCGGGGACGGTGGGCCTGGGGCACCCGCGTTCGTTATATAAAGCAATTATTCAAATTAATTAAACCGATTATATGTTATAAAACAAGAGGCCGCGGCGTGAAAGCTCAGCTGAGGTTTCAAAACCTTAAAAATCAGCGTAAAAAAGCCCCACTTGAGGAGAGAGGCAGCTCGGGCGTTATCTCAAACCACCTGGTTTTCACCCTAAAGTGACAAAACACGGGTTTTTCACCCTAAAGCGGTAAAAAGCGCCCTGTTTTAAGAGCAAATCGTGCTCTTTGAGTGCCCCAGGAGCCAAAGCCTGACGTCCCGCTCGAATTTTATCAGTCTCGCCTTTTGCCCCAACCGCTTTGGAGCTGCGGGATAAAATTTGAGCGTAACGAACAAGAATAATTGAAAAAAATACCTTTTTCTGGGTGGTTTAACGTCTTTGACTTGGCTCCTGGGGCTGGGGACACGGGGCCGTCCCTCCTTGTGGTTTTTCTCTGATTTTTTTCACCGTTTCTTCGCAGTTCGGGCCGTTCCTGGATGCCAAGCATGAGCAAGTGGAGGTGAGGGAGAACTGGGCACCCACGGGTGCCCCCTTGGCTCCGCCCCTGGGTGGGGGCTCGGCTGGGTGCCCCCCGAAGCCCCCCCGAGACCCCCAGCGCGTGAGCGGGGTGGTCCGAAGGCTGATTTTTGCCCCCAAAACTCCTCCGTCGGTGTGGATTTTGGGTTGATCCGTGCTGCCGGACTCCAGAAGGGCAAAGCAGCTGCGGGGCTGGGGGGGGGGCAGTCCCGGCGTCCTCCCCGCACACCCCGAAAAAGGGGGAATTCTGCAAATCCCGTCATTTTCCCTCAATTCCTAGAACTGCCAGCTCCTGGGGTCCTTCGCCGAGGTCTTCAAGCTCTGCCTGAAGATGATAATCGAGGGGACGAGAAGGTAGGGACGGCGTGAAGGTCTTACAGCTTCCACAGGTAGCTTTTTGCCCAAAACCTCCTTTTTCTGCCCCAGCCGGGATCCGGACGGGAGGTTTCCACTGATTGCCACGAGGGAAACTGGCAGCGGAGGAGGGAAATCGTTAGATTTTGGTTCAAAGCCTCGTTAACGGGCTCTGAAATGGATTTGAGGCGTGTTTGCTGCCAGACGTGACGTGTAGCTGCCTCCTGGCTTTTCCCCCCAAAATTCCACGGAGAAAGGAAGCGGGAATGGCTCACGGTGGTTTTTTTCCCCTCCCCGGTGTCGTCCCGGGGCCGGGTGACGGCGCTTCCCCCCTCCCGGCGGCACAAATAAAGAACAAACGAGGGGTTTTGTTGGTTTTTTTCCCTTCCAGCCTCTTTCATCTGCTGCCAGACGCCGGCGGGGACAGGGACGCGCCCCCCCTCGTCCCTCTCGCTGTCAACAGCCCTCCCTGACACCCAAAACCCCTCTCAGACCCCCCTCCACCCCCTCTTGGTGCATCCGGACCCTCTCCTTTATGATCGTTTTCTAAATTTACTAAAAAAGCTGGGTTTAGGCGCTTTTTTTGTTGTTTTTTTTTTTAACGCTTGTCTGGTTCAGCGAGGCCGCCGCGCGCCGGGGGAAGGCCGTATTCACAGCCCCCGTTGTTTGCCAACACCCGCCGGGGGCTTCGATCCCGTGAAAACATCACTTTCTTGCAGCCCACGGGGTGAAACCCCGTTCTGGAAAAAGCCAAGCGGGTTTTGGGGGGGTTTCAGCAGATTTTGGGTCCGCTCGCTGCTAGAATGCTCCAAAATAGGCTATTTTTGAGGGCGTCTGGCTGCAATTCTACGCAAAGTGCTGTTTCGGGCTGTCGAAGCGTCCCTTGGCTCTGCCTGTTAATTAATCGCCTGGTTTTTCCCCTCTTTTTCCAGCAGCGTCGACTCTCGGCTCGTCTTTGTCCCTTAATTGCCTGTTTTTCCCTCTTTTTTTCCGCCAGCACCGGCTCTCAGCTCGTCTTCGTGCCCTCGCTGCGGGACGTCCACCACGACTACGTCTACCCGCAGCCGCCGTTCCTCCTCCCCGAGCTGCCCAAGGACGACAGGCCGGTAACGAACCCCAGCGATTCCGCTTTTTTACCCCACAGAAGCCAAAAAACGCTGAATTCCCAGGAAAACCCCACCCATCCCAGCAAAAACCTTGCCGAGGTTTGAGGTGAAATCCCCTTTTTTTTTTTTCTTTTTCCTGGACTCTTCCTCCATCCGGCAACGATTTCTTGCCAAAAATATCCCCTTTGGGAGCAGATATCAGCGAAGCTGCGACTTCCTGGAGGAGAAGGGATTTGGGAGCGGAAATCCGGTGGTCCCCGCGCCGCGCTCGTTAGGTCACGGCGTTCCCCAGGACGCTTAACGAGCCAACAGGGAATTAAATAAACACAGCGAGATGGGGCCCGCGGCGGTCGAGCTGGCTCCCACCGCGATCCTCTGCCTCTCCCAGCCCTTTTTGGGTCATAATTCCTTAATTTAACTTATTTTTTTCCCTAGGGAGCACCTCCTGATGCTCCTGGCAGAAAGCCCAGCCCGGCTGCGGGGGTTTTTGGGGTGCATTTGGGGCATTTAAGGAAACCTTAGCACGATTGTGGTGTTTTGGGGCAGATTGGGGGCGTTTTAGGACTGGTTTAGGGGCATTTAAGGAAAGCTCAGGGTGATTGTGACCATTTTAGGGCAGGTTTTGGGGTGGTTTAGGGCAGATTTGGGGCGTTTGAGGAAAGCCCAGCCTGATTACAGTGTTCTAGGGGAAGTTTGGGGCATTTTAGGACTGGTTTAGGGGCGTTTAGGCAAAACTTAGCCTGATTGTGACCGTTTCAGGGCAGTTTTGGGGTGTTTTAGGGCAGATTTGAGATACTTGAGGGAAGCCCAGCCTGACTGCAGCATTGCAGGGCAGGCGTTTGGAGCGTTTTAGGGCAGGTCTGGGACGTTTACGGAAAGCTGAGCGTGTCGGGGTCGTTTGAGGGCACCTTGGGGGTGTTTGAGGGTCTCGGCAGAGCCGCGGCCTGACCCGGCGCCGCCCCCCGTCCCCGCAGCGCGTGCACTTCGTGTCGGAGCCCTGCACCCTGGACGTCGACGGCGTCGTCTTGGGCCTGACCTCCACCGACCTGATCTTCCACATGGGCGCCGAGGAGATCAGCAGGTGGGCGCTGCGCTGGCGGGAAGCCCGGGCTCGGGAACGCGTCGGAGCGGGGAATCTCCGGATCCAGCCACAGATTCGCGGCATCTGGGCAAGGAGGCGTCGTCCGGGGGGGGGTCGCCCCTCGGTTGTCCCCTCTGGCGGCTCGTTTCTCTCCCCGTCCCGCGGCGCCAGGCAGAGCAGCTCTCAGGTCGTTAATTAGGCTGCGTGCCTAATTAATCAGCACAGCCTCGAAGCTCTTTTTTTTTTTTTTCTTTTTTCTCCTTTTCCTCCCTTTCCGTAACCGTTTTACAGCTCCTTTTCTCTCGCAGCTCATCTGGGATCTCGGACAGGTTCACACGAATCCTCAAGCACGTCCTGACGCAGAGGAGGTGAGGGCGTACTGCAAACTCCCGCTCGAACCCAAAAAGGGCTTTTTTTGTGCCCAAATAAGGGGAGCCCTGGGCTGTCCTTGCTGTCTTCCCCTTTAAAGCCATTTATTTTAACCTAAAAAGCTGTCGGTTTGGGTTTGGTAACCCTTTAAAGACAGGATTCAGAGGGTTCTAGCGCTGTAAATCCTCCGGACTGGCGTGCGTCAGCCTCCCCCAGCTGACCCTCGGGGATGGCAGATACCTGGGACAGGCAGAAGAAGCAGAAACAACGCTTTCTACCCCAAAATTATCTGTTGGTTGTGTCCGAGCCTTGTAGCTACAGACAAAGGCTGCGGTAACGTCTTTCCCCCCCGCCTCTACCGGCAGTTACTACCCGCTGTACCCCCCCTCGGAGGAGCTGAACGTCGACTACGAGAGCTTCTACAGCTACGCCTCGTTACCCGTCACCCCGGACGTCCTCGTCACCCCCTCGGAGCTGCGGTACTTCGTTAAGGTCAGTCAGCGGCACAGGCCCGCTGGAGTCACAGAGTCACCGACTGGTTTGGGCGGGAAGGGACCTTAAAGGCCACCCAGTGCCACCCCCAGGGACACCCCCCACCAGCCCAGGCTGCTCCGAGCCCCGTCCAACCTGGCCTTGGACCCCCCAGGGATGGGGCAGCCACAGCTTCTCTGGGCAACCTGGGCCAGGGGCTCACCCCCCTCACAGCCAAGGATTTCTTCCTCACAGCTCATCTAAATCTCCCCTTTTTTACCCTAAAACCCCCGTCTCTTGTCCCACGGCTCCCCTCCCTGCTCCAGAGTCCCTCCCCGGCTCTCCCGGAGCCCCTTTAGGGACTGGAAGGGGCTCCAAGGTCCCCCCCGGAGCCTTCTCTTCTCCAGGCTGAACCCCCCAACCCGGCCCCGCTCCGACTGCTCCGTGTCCCTCTGATGGCCCCCGAGCGGAGCGGAGGGGCAGAACCCCCCCTCGCCCTGCTGGCCGACGCAGCCCGGGTTGCCGGGGGCTTTCTGGGCTAGCAGCGCCCGTCGCTGGGCCGTGTGGAGCTCCTCACCCCGCAGCACCCCGGGTTCTCCTCGGGGCTGCTCTCCGGCCTGCGCCTGGTACCAGGGGTCCCCCCGAGGCTGATGCCCAGGACCTTGTGGCCCTCAGGAGGGGTTCTCCCTTGTGGAGCCTGTCCAGGTCCCTCCGGGTGCCGTGCCGTCCCGTCCCTCGGACGTGCCGCGCAGCTCGGCCTCGTCCACAAACTCGCCCAGGGAGCCCTCGGTCCCACTGACCGTGTCGTCGATGACGACGTCGAACAGTGCTGGACCCCAGGGGGACACCACTGGTCACCCCTCTCCATCCGGACACGGAGCCGTTGACCACCACCCTCTGGATGTGACCGACCGGCCAATTCCTTGTCCGCCCATGGGATCCCGGTCCCTCCAGTTTAAGGGAGAAGGATGTCGTGGGGGGCCGTGGCAATTACCCCCCTATTTGGGCAAAATCCAGTTTACAGCACGGATAAAGCACAGTCTCGGGGCTGTAGCTCGTAGGTCATGGCCGTTGGCATCTCCGTCGCCTGTAGCCAGGTGGCTGTCGGTGTCCCTGTCACCTGTAGCCAGGTGGCTGTCGGTGTCCCTGTCGCCTGTAGCCAGGTGGTTCTGTGTCCGTGTCGCCTGTAGCCGGGCAGTCACGGCTCTCGGTGTCCGTGTCGCCTGTAGCCAGGCAGCTCCCGGTGTCCATGTCACCTGTAGCCGGGCAGCTCTCGGTGTCCGTGTCGCCTGTAGCCAGGTGGCTCTCAGTGTCCGTGTCGCCTGTAGCCAGGCGGTTGCGGCTCTTGGTGTCTGTGTCGCCTGTAGCCAGGTGGCTCTCAGTGTCCGTGTCGCCTGTAGCCGGGCGGTCGTGTCTCTCGGTATCAGGATCCGTGACCGTCGCTTCCGTATTCCCGCAGGACGTGCTGGGCTGCGTCTGCATCAATCCCGGCCGGCTGACGAAGGGCCAGGTCGGGGGGACCTACGGCCGCCTGTACCTACAGCGGGAGGACGCTCAGGGCGAGCGGAAGAGCCCGTGTGTTGCCGCTCAAGTCGTTAAGATCTGACTCGTCAGGAGAGAGACTTATTTCTTTGAGCCTTCCACAGTTTAATTCCTTCGCGGGAACAGATCGGTGTTAAAAGGCGCTTTGAATTTTGGTTAAAAAACCCACCCGAAACGCTTGTGTTTGTCCCCTGGCCCCGTTTCGCGGGGTGACGACTGCGCCGCGCCCCGGCTCCTCCTGGAGCACCCCAGAGCGGTGGGTCTGCACTCCGCGGATGGGGCAGAGACACCCCCCCGACAATCACTAATTAGTTGATTAACGATAAGCAGGAGGCGGCCGGGAGCTGAGGTTTGGAGCGATCCTCACCGGTGGGGTTTCGCACGACCTGCATCGGCAGCGACACGCGCCGGGCGGTTCTTGGGCTGCGGGTGGGCAATTTGGGGTCGCTCGTTAGCGGGTCCCCTGCATCTCCCCCTCCCGCTCGTTAGGTAAACGAAGATGAGCCTCCAGCTGGATTTACCTGCGGAACAGGGGAATCCTGGTGCGGAACGGGGAATCTCCGAGTGCGGTGGGGCCGAAATCCTCTGCCGGGGCGCCGGCGTCCCGGATTCACCTCGGTGATGTCGTTTGGGTTCAGCTTCCTCATTATGGGCCTCTGAGCTTAATTGGTCCGAAAGCAATTAATTTCCAGGTACCCGGGGGCGGTGCTGCTGGTTCCTGGGCTTTGGTGAAAGGTGCCGCGGCTCCTGGCTCGGCGGTGGGCGAAAAACCAGCGGCGGGTTTGGGTTTGAAGCATCTTTCAGCCGCTTTTTGCCTCAAATTTGTGGCGAGGAAGCAGAAAATTAATTAAAATCCCCCCTCTCCCCTCGGCTCCGGCTCTCCCGGTGTTTGTTCCGCTCCGATACCGCCTTTTTTGCTGGAAAAAAGGTAAATCCGATGTGAAGAAAGGGAGTGAGTTTCGTAACTCCCCGCCGCGGGGTAGTTCCAGGCGTCGGGAGGCTGGGAAACAACCTCGTCAGGCGGCGCTGAGCCGCTGCGCGTCTCCCTTCGTTAATTTTCCACTTAATTACCTGCCTGGCCTTATTACAGACTCCCTCGAGTCGAGGAGCGGCGTGTTTTTCTCCTCTCACCCTCCAAATCCTGTGTGGGCGTTAGGGCACATTTAGGGTAAAACCAGGGGAAAACGGGATCCGGGGAGGGAGATTCCCGTGCGATTTTTGATTTTTCTGGCCAGGATTTGCCAGAAACGTCTCCGTTTTCTCCCCAAATCTCAGTGCAAAGCAGCTGGGCAGCGTCGCGGACTTCTCCCGCTGTCGCATCCTGGTTCCTCCCCTGATCTGTCGATATTAGCGCTTCTCACCCCAAATAAAACGCTGTTTTTCCCAGCCTGGGTAAAAGACCTTTTTATTTTCCTGCTTTTTTCAGAGTTTCCAGCTTCTATTGGTATTTTTGCCGGCTGCAGGAGGACGGGAGCAAAAACACATTTTCTCCCCATTTTTGGCTTTGATGCTCCTCGTCCGGCCTCAGTTTCCCTCATAAAAATGCCGGTTTTAGTTAAAACACGCGTGGGAGGGAGTCGGGGGGGCGTTGGGGAGGTCGATTCAAACACCAGGAGCGAAGCAGCCGGCATCTCGTTTGCCTCTTAATTAGATGATCCCTGAGGATGAGGCTAATTTGGGATTTAAACGAGCGGAGGCTCCGGCATTACAAGTTGGCCGAGGAATTTTTTTTGTTGGGGGGGGGGTGGGGGGGGGGCGTGCACTCCACTGCTCTGTAGGGAATCCCCCACTTCCCTCTGGAGCCGGCAGGAATTTTTCCAGCTTCATTTCTATTTCCCCAGGGATTCTCCTCGGCGAGAGCCGCGGTGCTGCCTCTTCCCGTGGCGAACGGGGAAACCGAGGCGCGACGGCGTTCCCGCCCGGCGCGGGAAAGGACGAAGCCATCCGCCTCTTCATCCCGGTGAGAAGCCAACACCGTCTCTCTCTCCGGGGTTTTGGGAACCGGGGGGTGGAAGGAAAAAACCCCAAGGAACCCCCCGGGAAGGGGGAAGCGAGGCCCCGTGCCGGGGTGGGGCTTGGAGGTTGGCTGGGAGCCGGCTGCGCCGACGCTCCGGCGTTGGGAGGAAGGGAACGGTCGCGCTTGGCTCCGGCTCAGCCGCCAGAGCGGGAGGAAGACAGCGGTGAGCGTCGGCCGCGAGCCCGGGATTTGTTTTCCGGTGAGATTCCCACTGGGACCGTCACCGATCCGGCATCGGGTGTAGCCGTAGGGTGGTGGTTTGGGGGGACACGGTGGTAAATTTGGGAGCTGGGGGGGGGAGGATTTGGCCTCTCTTCCCGGCAGCTCGCCGCACCGGCTTGTAAATCCCTGCGGCTGGGAGCCATCCCATCGGGATGCTGGGGGGGGGGGGGCAGTTCTTTTTCATGCTCTTAAGGATGTTTTTGTGTCCCTGTCACATCCCGATCCCCAATTTAAAGGGGCGGGGAGGAGGGGGGAGGGGACGATTCCATCCCTTTTTTCCCCGAGAAAAAAAGACTGGATCCCTTCCCCTGTGCCCCCCACCCACCCCCTCCCCGCAGCCACCTCTTAATTTTAGCCCCCAGCTGCGAGGTTTCCGATTGCCCCCGGCTTAAATTAGCCGACGGATCCCCGAAATAGACACCGTGCTTTCGGGGAGGGAGGCCGGATCCCACTCCGGGATTTTTGCAGGCAGGATTTTTCACTGCCAACAGGGGATTCATGGATATTTAAAAAGAAAAACCAAACCAAAAATCCCTCTTTCGAGGAGTTGCCCAGGTTGCCGGAGCGGACTCCGACCCCATCACGGGGCGGGAGAGCAGCGACCTGTGCCCTCATCCCACCCCGAATGCCTGCGCGATCCCCACCCGGGAATTCCCGGCGCTCCCCCGGCACCGGGGTGGGGCTCGGCCGGGAGGAGCCGCCCCAAAGAGTTGTTTTTCCTGGTTTTAAGGTGCTTTTTTCTCCCCGTTCTCGCCTGCGGTTTGTCAGCGCTGCAGGGGGGTGTGGGCACAGCCAGGGGAAACTGAGGCACGGGGGGGTGGGGGGGGGTGTTCGGCCGCGGTTGAGGCCGCCGCGTTTTCCTACCGTGCACCGGCACTTCCTCGTCCTCAAACTTTCCTCCTTGGATTTTCCTTGTCTGGGAGAATCTCTCCCCGATAGCGGTGTTTTCCCCCTCCTGGGGGAGGAAACCACCAGCGTTTGCTGACGCGGCTGTTGAGGGGCCACCGGCGCTGCCCTGTCCCCAACACACCTTGTCGCGGTGGCCCTCGGCACAGAGACGTCACCGGCGGCTCTTCCCGGTCCGGAGGCTCGAGGTAGGACAGCGAGGGCACCACGATCCTGCGGAGAGAAATTAATTCTCCGTTTTAAGCAGGGATAACCGGGAAGATCTCGGATGAATCCTTCCAGTGATGCCAACCTCTGGGGCATCCGCAAAAGGCTTTTGGCATCGCTCCGAAACATCCCTATTCCCTAAAAAAAACCCATAATCCCCATCCGGAAGGGATGTTATTCCCCAAAAGGGTCCCTTTTCCGCAGCCCGACGCCCCTCCAGCTCGGGGACCATGGGAAAAGGGGGTGCGTTTTCCTCTCCCGCACGGATATCCCTTCCCCTGTGGGGGATCCGGCGGCAAAACCTCTTTCCAGGGGCAAATTTTTCATCGCGGACTTTCTCTAAGCCCCGAAAAAAGGGGCGAAAAGACTCGAAAAAGGGTCAAGAGGAGGAGAGACGGAAGGAACCGGCTCCGTTTTCCGCGGCGGTCGCTCACTCGCTTGATTCCCATGCCGTCGAGAGGGAAAATGAGTTTAAGCCTCCGTCGCTTAATCGCTGTTTTTGCGGGATCTTGCTAAAACAGACGTCGGGATGGGAAAATCGCTGCTCTGTGAGTAACCGGGGGGCTGAGGAAGTGCCGGCTCTTCGTATGATGAGGCATAAATTGCTGAAAATAAGCTAGAAAAGAAACAAATTTTTGTTGTGGCAAAGCGTCAAATGCTGAAAATGGGCAAGAGGGAAGGAAATTTTCGGGTAGCAAAGTCTAAATTGCTGAAAACGGGCAGAAAAAGAAACAAATTTTCACATAGCGAAGATTAAATTGCTGAAAATGGGCCAAAAAGAAACAAAATGTTTGTGTCCCGCAGCCTTAAACTGCTGAAAAGAAAGAAATTTTCACATAGTGAGGCATAAATTGCTGGAAAAGGGTGGAAAGGAAAGGAATCCCCCTGTATCGAAGCCGAAATTGCTGAAAATGGGCGAAGAACAACCAAAATTTTCACGTAGCGAAGCCGAAATGGCTGAAACCAGGCCAAAGAGAAGCAAATCTTTTTGCGAGCCGAAGCCTGAATTGCCAAAAACAGGTGGAAAATTTCACGTACCCATGCCGGAATGCCTGAAAATGGGCAAAAATAGGCAACAAATTTGACTCCGTGGGGAATCAAAAAGCCAAATCGGGGCGGATATCCCAGGGCTGGGTGTCAGCGGAGATGCTCGGGGGGATCTTGGATCTCGTGCCTGGGGCTTTCGGCCGATTTCTTAACGATGAGACGCAAAAACGAAGCCTCACGGGGGGGGCGCAGGTGGGGTTTAACCTCCTCGGATCTTCTCCTGAGGCGCCTCCCGCTTTTATCCTGCGCCGAAACGTCTCACTCTCCCCGTTTCCCCCTTCCTCGCGAGTCTCGTTTCCCAGGAGACATGGATTACTCTTGGTTTTAAGCAGTTTTTAGCGTCGGGGGGACGCGCCGCGCGGATGGAAACACACATGAGTAACTTAACGAGGGGTCGATGTTGCTTTTCTCCCTTTCCCACCTGTTTTCCACCCCCGTCGCACCCCTGCCGCTGGTGATGCTCCAGTCTTTTCAGGTTTATTCAGCTGTTGGCGCTGGAAAACACCGGGAAAAGGGATTTTAAGGGTTTCACTGATGCAAAACCCCCTACTCCCTGTGCTTTCGGGGCCCGCTGACCCTTTCCCAGGCTGCGCTGGCAGCAAATACCCTTTTCCGAGCCTTTTCTTTGTGAGCACAAAGGGAAAGGGCTCTGCCCGCAGCCCGGAGCTTTCCCAGCGTTCCGCCGGCCCCGGGAGCTCGCGGCGCGATCGCGGGCAGCCTTTGTCCCGGCCCGGTGGGGCGCTGGGCTTCGGCCGCAGCCCCGACTGGGGAGGAGAGGAGGAGTCGGGGCGGGGGGGTGAGAGAAATTGGGGTGAGGGAGAGCGATTTCTGGTCGGTGCCGGTGGGAGACGCTGAACCCGTGCTGCCCGGGAGGGGAGACGATCCGGTGGCTGCTCCCTGGCGCACGCTCATCCCCGCCGGCATCACCCACACCCTGACCTTGAAAACATTAATTATTTCGGAGTGATAAAAGCCTTTTTTTTCCTACAAATCCCCTTTTTTTTGTTGTTTTTTAAGTGATTTCAGTGCTTTTTTGCGGCTAACCCACGCCTGTCTGTGGTTTGCCAGCGCAAGGGTGGCTTGTGGCCGTGCATCCGGCAGCGTTCCGGCGAGCACCGGCGCTGATCCGTGATCCCAGTGACGAAGCGCTTCCCTCCGTCCCCTTCTCTCCGCTCCGCCGGCATCGTCTCACCCCCCTCCTCACGGCGCCTGTATTTCACGCGAGCGGCGCGGCCTGTCATTACGCCACCCGCTTTAATCCGCCCGGGATTAACGAAGCTGAATTCTGCATCGTCAGGATTTTTCCCTGGCCGGAGCCGCCGGGAATGGGATTACCGGTGACCGCGTTCCTCCCGGCGCCGCGTTCCTGGTGCTGACGGCATCGCCAGCGTCTCATCCGTTCTTCGGTTCGAGCTGTTTGGGCGATTCCTGCCGCTCCGTCTCCTCTCCCTCGTTGCTGTCCACCCAACGTGACCTCGGGAGCGTCTCCGGCTGTAGCACCGCGTACGTGGGTCTCCGCTCGGGGAAATGGACCGAAAAAGAAGCAATTAGAGGGGAAAAAAGGGCGTAAAGCGAGCAGCACAGACAGGAGGTGGTTGCTAACGATAACGATGGCGCATCGGGTGGCGTAAGGTGAACGTGGGATTTTCCATCCCTCTGCGTATTATTATTATGATGATATTTTTAAGGTGAACATGGGATTTTCCATCCCTCTGTGTATTATTATTATTTTTTTAAGGACAAATTTAAAGGGCAGGGGTCAGGTGAGGCTCCGGAGGATCCGGCAGCCCTCGGTGGGACCGTGCCTCCTCCAAACCCCGATGCTTTGAGATCCCAAACCGCCAACACCCTCCGACTGACGCGGCGC
This sequence comes from Sterna hirundo, assembly GCA_009819605.1. NCBI lineage: Eukaryota > Metazoa > Chordata > Aves > Charadriiformes > Laridae > Sterna > Sterna hirundo. The sequence goes on along the minus strand of WNMW01000099.1, from coordinate 59,526 downwards.
TTGTCACCGCCGGGTGTGTGGCTGCTGCTGGGGTTGAAATGCCGGCCCCAGGGGAGCCCGCCCGGCTCCGTTCATCCAGCGTCGGCCGCAGACTGGTTTCCGTTGGCTCTTTGGCACCGGCCGGGGCAGGTTTCGGCCGGGGCAAGTGCCTGACGCGGTCGTTGAGGCTGTAAAACACAGGGGGAACGACTGTGTCCCGGCCGGGCTGTTCGTTGGTGGCAGCTGATGGGGAAAACCACAAGCGGGGAACTGGCGGTGACCCGTGGCTGGGACGGCTCGGGGGTTGGCTTGAGGAGCTCAGCCGTGGGGGTTTCACCGTCGGCTCTGGCTTTCCGGGTGCGGCTGTAGCGGGAGGTGTGTTACCGACAGCATAAAACGGGCTGAAGCCAGTTTCAGCAGCGGCCGGGGCTCAGCGCACCGGACAAACCCGTCTCTCGATCGCCTGTAGACTCTCCTTTGTACTCGCGGTCCGGGGCAGAGCGGATCCGGTTTTACAGAAACGTGGAGCGACGGGATTTTTTTTTTTTTCCCCCCAGAAAACGAGCGAGAAAGGCTAAAACTCCAGAGCTTTCCACTTGCTGATTTTCAAAAGTCACGCTCAAGCGGCCTGAAACCTGTTTCATCCCCTTTTCTGTCCCGCCGAGGCATCTCTCGAGGTTGTGCGTAACGTTATTATTGCCAAAAATACCCATTTTTGCCTTATTCCTCCCCCACAGCTGAAAAATCCCACCCAGAACTGACGGTGTAAACTGTCGGAGTTGAATGAATATGACTAAAACGGAGGGAAGAAACCCAACTTCCTTCCCCCTCCTGCCTTAATTTTGATCATTTTGTATTTTAGCTTGTTGTTGGGTGGGGCTGGATTACGCAGGGCCAAGAGGAGAGGGAACGGAACCGAAAAGTCTCTTTTGGGGCTAGAAAAGCCCCTTTCCGGGGCCGTGCTCTCCCACCCTTCAACTCCGGACCCCGACTCCCCCATAAAAACGTAAATCCTCTTGGATTTCCAGCTCTGACCCTCCTCCTGATCTTTTTCTTCCACTCAAAACAAATCTTGCGGAGAGGCCCCGAGTGCCTGGATTTAATTACCTGGGTTGTTTTGTTATCGATAACGCAGCCAACGAACTTCAGATAGAGAACCGGAGAGCGTCTGGAATTAATTTCCTGGGACGTGTTGACGTTGAGGATCTCCGTCCCACATGTTATAACTTGCTTTTAAGCGTTTTTCCTTCTTTTTTTTTTTTTTTTTTTTTAATTACATTTTGCAGATTCTTTTTAAAGCCCGCGTTGCGGAGGTCTGGGAAGACACAACCGTCTCTGGAGTTGGCGGGGGAAGAGCTTTGCTCCCCGGCGAGATGTCCACCAAGGTGCCCATCTACCTGAAGAGGGGCAGCCGGAAGGGGAAGAAGGAGAAGCTGCGCGACATCCTCTCCTCCGACATGATCAGCCCCCCGCTGGGGGACTTCAGGCACACCATCCACATCGGCAGCGGCGGGGAGAGCGACATGTTTGGGGACATCTCCTTCCTTCAGGGCAAGTTCCACCTCCTCCCCAGGACCGAAGGCAGCCTCGATTCCGACAAGGACAGCCCCGACGCGGCGCCCTTCGAGTTCTCCAGGACGGCCACCATCTCCGGCCGCGAGCAGCCCTCACCGGAGACCTCCTCTCCCCTCCTCAAAAACGCCATCTCCCTGCCCGTCATCGGGGGGCCGCAGGCCTTGACGCTGCCCTCGGCGCAAGCCCCACCGAAACCGCCGCGGTTGCACCTCGATGACAAAGCCCCGCCGGCGCAAAGCCGGGAGGAGGACGGCGAAGGCAGGAGCGTCGCCCACCCGCCGCCGCATCCCTGCGCCTCGCCTTTCGCCGCCCCGACCAACGGCTTCACCGAGGAGAAGGGCGATGCCGAGCCGCCCTTCCTCTCCCACGCTGGCTCCCTCCTCTCCCTCCACGTGGATTTGGGGCCGTCCATTTTGGAGGACGTCCTGCAAGTGATGGAGAAACACCAAGCGGAGAGAGTGGGTGGCTCTATACAGGACTCGGGCCGGCAGGAGATCTTGACGTGAAGACGACTCAAGGTAAAGACGTTGAGAAATGGATTATTATTGGGTTTGGGGGTTGGGTTTTTTTAAAGTTGGGTGTTTTTTTTTCCCCTTATATTACAACTCAAACTCGCAAGTTTGACTCCCCGCACCTTCCCTTAACCGGTGCCGCGTTGTTTCCTCTCGCAGAGCCCGTCGTGCAAACGAGACGTGAGCGTTTGTCCCCGCAGATCTCCGGCTTCTCCCTCCGCGTGGGGAGAAAAAATTCAAACACCCTACGAAGCCCAGACGGAAGAGGCAGCGCTCGCTGCCGGATTATTTCGCCGCTTGCCCGTTTCAACTTCACCTTTAGCGACGGATCGAACCGTAGGACTGCGCCGACCGGTAGCAAATAAGCCGCCGCGCCGTTAGGAACATTTGTTGCGCTGGACGGGATGAAACAGCGACGGTTGAATTCCCAAATGTTTCGGTCGGGAGGATTTTTGGGGTTTCGGGGTGGTTGTTTTTGGTTTTTTTTGCTTGAAGAGGGTTTGTGCTCAGTCAAGGCGAAGGTGTGACGCTTGCTGTTTGCCAACCACCCGCACCATCACGGTGATGTCAGATGTCAGCCTTCAGCGTGATTTAATTTTTTTAAGATCCCACAAAAATCAGTAAATCTAGCGGTTACGTGGCAAAAGGCTCCACCGGGCTTTAACACTGCGCCGTCTCTAAGGAGAAGCGAAAAAAACCCTCTCGGGATGTATTTTAGCAACTAAGCCCGTGGAGCTTGGGGTTGGAATTGAAAATCCTAAATAAGATGCAAAAAACCAAAGAAAAATATATGTTAAGCGAAGGGTGAGTGACCACCCGGCCGGATTCCTGCGCGATGGGGTGAAATTCATTCTCCCGAAAGACGCCGTCTCCATCAATCGCGGATTGTTTGGCTGGATGGAGGAACGAGGGGGTGAAACGCTTCGGCACGCAGAAAGGAATGCGAATCCCTTCTGCTTTTTTAAAAAAATAATTAAAAAAAAAAAAAATATCTGTGGAAATGCCAATTCTGCTGACGTCGGGGCGAAAGACTGTAACGCCTGGCTGCGAGGGCTTTTGTTCTTTCCCGATCTCGGAATCGAGGACAAGAGAAGCCTGTTGGACTCAGTAACGGTGTAAAAGCAAGCGGGACCTCGTTTCCTAGATGGCATCGCTAATTAACTGCATCGTTTTTAACCGTTTCTGGTAGTTTTAGCCCAGAATGAGACCTGGGAGTCCCCCTTAGTAAGGAATTTTAAGGCACCTCTTGAAGACCACGCTGACTTTTTGCCGGAGCCTGACCGTGTATTTTTTTACATCATCAATTACTGTTTCCTACAGGTATCGTTAACTAATGAGTCATTAGATTAATGAGCTCGTAGCTCGTCACCACACAATTGTGTCTGGGCTCTTGCTTAACTCTTGCCCATCTGCGTCCGGCGGGGCGCTCTCACTGTAAGACCGAAACACTCTGTTTTGGTGGAAACACCAAAAATTTGGGGTTAAACCAATTTTTCAAGCCTTCAGTCTGCAAAAGAATTAAGAAAATGAGGTTAATTGAGCTCCATCCGGGCAACCGCTGGGTTTAATTTCATGCTGTTACGGTTCGAGCCTTACCTGCTCTAAACGGACGGCGCATCCTCCGAACACACCCACCCATGTGGCGATGACTCCTTTTTATTTTATTTATATCAGGATTTTTCTTACCAGAAATAATTCCAGTGACAGGATGGGGGCGTTTTAGAGCATTGTTTGTAATTAATTTACCGTTAATTTATTTTGATGGCAGATGTGGCTCGGTTTCCCAATCCCCTCTTTTCTTGCTAACGTGCTGCAGCTGCTGTTTGGTCAAACAATTTGAAGGAGAGGAAAAAAAAAAAAAAGCCTGGAATAGATAATTTTGGGTGGTTTCCAGAGTGCTTTGGGTTTGGTGGTTTTTTTTTTTTTTTTTGGCCCAACACCTTTGTGGGGAGGGGGGGTGGGTTGTGACAACACAGAGGGCACTTGTTTGCATGGATCTCACCTTAATTAGTGAATTAAAGTGAGCTGGGGATGAAGATGTTTGCGTTTGCCCCCTCCCTCTGCCTAATTATCACCAGCAATTATAAAACAATCCCGACCGGATCTGGGCAATGCCCGGCAACAACTTCCCCACCTTTCGAAATAACCGTGGAGGTAACGGACAAAATCCCCTTTTCTCCCCATTTTTGCTCCTTCCACTTGTTACAAGCTTGGGGCGGGGGGGGGGGGATGCAGGGCCTTAATGGCTTCAATTTGGCATTAAACTGGCACCTCGCTCGCTCTCGATGGCTCCCGGCTGCGGCCAAGCGGATCCTGCTCTGCTCCAGCGCCGGAATCGTGGCGCCTTCTGGAAGAGAAACGGGAGCTGCTTTTACAGGGGGCTAAAGGCAAAGGATGCTTTAATTTCCTGGATTTTGGTGGTTTTCTACCGTGAAAAGGTGATGCTCCTCGTCTGCAGCTCACCTGCCCCGGCCCCGCTGCCCTCACCCGCCTCTCAGACTCTATTTGATAGAAAACCCCTGCGATTACACCAATCCTATTTTTTTCCCCATTTTTCCAGCATAATCTCATCTCCTTAGCTGCAAAAAAAAAAACCAAAAAACAATTTCTTGAATTAATTTTTAACTATGAGCAATAAAATCATTTGGGATTTCCTCCTGCCCCGGGGTTTCTGCGCAGGACGGGGGCTTCCTTCACCCCCTCCCTCTGTTTGCTCACTAATTAATCACGCCTCAAATTGCTGATTTATGCAAACAGCTGTTGCTAAACCCTGTTGGTTTTTTTTTTTTTATACCCCTGTTCTAAGAAGTGTGAGTCACTCGGGCAGGAACGCTGTTCCCTGCTGTGACTCAGCTGGCGCGTGCCGAACAGCCTCTTTCCCCTCGTTTTTTTTTTGGGGAGGTTTAAGGCAGAATAAGTTAACGAGGGGTTTGATTAACTCCGGGGGAAGAGGGGGGGGAACGGGTGTACACAAGGGGATGGTGTGGCGGGTACAGCCTGACGCCCGGCTGTTGGCCGTCAGACCTACCCCGCAACTTCTTCGTTATCCCAAGATTTCCGGGCAGGGGATTAATGATGCCATAAACCCAGCAAACGCCTACGCCGACGTTTGGTGTTTGACCCCCACCTCGCAACGCCTGCAGCCCCAGCGGCAACAGCCGCTCGTCACGGTGACAGAGCGTTGATTTTTATTGACGGGGCAGGAAAATCAGGCGGCTGCGTTGCACGCAATTAACAGCCGGCGTGGGATTAAGAGGAGGAAGAAGGGCTGTATAACTTCAAACGTAGCTGAGGGGAAAAAAAAAACAACAAACCACAACAATTTCCCAGCAAACAGGAAAAAAAACCCCATGCGGAACGTGGAATTAAGAATGAAAAATAGAGAGGAATTCACCCGGAAGCTGCTGCTGGACAAACCGTGCTCACCACGGGGGGATGCAGGCAAGTGTCTGCCTCTGCGCCCGGTGGAGATCTTTGGTTAATTTAGGTTTGATAAAAAAGGAAAAGAGATCCAAACTTTTAAATCTTCTATGTGAATTTCTAGGGATGAAGTGGCTGCGGGGGGGTGGGGGGAGGTTGGTTTTGGGGCACGGCTGTTGTGCCGGCACCACACACTGAAACCTAAAAACACCCGTCGGGAATTTCTACGGAGGTTTGAGATTTGGTGGAGGGAGGACCCTCATCTCATCCTCCCCCAGCCCTCATTTACCCCTCATTTACCTCTCATCTCATCCTCCCCTGGCCCTCGTTTACCCCTCATTTACCCCTCGTTTCATCCTCCCCCCCGGCCCTCGTTTACCCCTCATTTACCCCTCATTTCATCCTCCCCCCCCCGGCCCTCATTTACCCCTCATTTCATCCTCCCCCCCCGGCCCTCATTTACCCCTCATTTCATCCTCCCCCGGCCCTCATTTACCCCTCGTTTCATCCTCATCCCTCTGTTCCTTCCCCTTCATTCCTCCCTGTTGCCCTCACCCCCTTTTCCTCGTCTCCCTTTCCACCCCTCCCCTCTCCATTCTTACCCCTTTTCCTTCCCCCAAGATCTTTCCTCATCCGCATTTACCCCCCCCCCATTTTCTCCCTGCACCCTCACCCCTCCCCTTTCCCTCTGATTTGCCCCTTTATCCCTCAATTTTCCTCTCATTTACGCTCCTCGTCCGCCCTCCCCCCCCCGCTTCGCGCCTCTCCCCTCAGCTTTTCCCGCCTTTCCCCCCGCGCACGCGCGCAGGCAGCGCCGCGGGGCGGGTGACGCACGCGCAGTGCGCCACGACCGCGCAGGCGCAGAGCGCGCGCCCCCCCCCCCCCCCCCAAGCCGCCGCCATGACCCCCCCCAATCCTCCCGCCGCGCACGCGCGCTGGGCGGCGCAGGGCCCCGGCGGCGGAGGGAAGATGGCGGCGGTGGTACAGAATGTGGTGAAGCTGTGAGTGCTTTTCACCCCCCCCCCACACACACACCTCGACCTTGCGGGGGGAGGTGGGGGGGGAAGATGGTGCGGGGTTCCCTCCCCTTCCCCCCGCCGTTTCACGGGTGGGACCAAGTAGGCCGGGGCCAGGGGTGAGGAGGGAGGGGGCGCGCTCATTGTTCGGGGTGAACTTTGCTGAGGGGGGGGTGGGGGGGTGTAGAATCCCTCCGTACGGTTCTGTGAGGGGAGACCCCCCCCCCTTATGGCGTTGTGAGAGGGTTTAAAGAACCTCGGGGGCGGGGTCCCCCGAGAGGGGGGGCTAATAGAGTGTAAAGGGTGGGCAGGCCCCCGCGTGTGGCCCTGCGAGAGTCTCCTGCAGAGGCCGGGGGTGCGCGTGTCCCGTGCGGGTGATCCCTGTGCTCCCCGGTGCGACGGGCTCACAGACCGCGGGGGGTGCGCTGACCCCCACAGTGCTCTCTGAAGGGGGCTCGGCAGAGTGAGGATTTTCCCCCGTACGGTCCTCGGAAGAGTCGTGGAGAGCCCAGGGGCGGCTCCCCGCCGTATGGCCCTACAGAGCCCGGGGAGTGTGTGTGTGGGGTCTCCTCAATATGCCCTTGTGAGAGGGGACACTGTAGAGCCCTTGGACTGGAGGTTCCCCTTCCCATCCAGCCCTATAGAGCCTCAGGGATGGAGCTCCCCCGTGTAGCCCCATAAAGGTCCGCCCCCTATAGCGCCCTACGAGGGAGGGAGGCATATATACCCTTGGGGAGGTGTATAGCCCCCCACTATCCGCCGTGCTGTGGCAAGGAGGGGGCAGGAGGTTCCCTATATGGCCCTATAAGAGAGGCCCATCCTGCCTGGGTGGGATTTGGGGACTTGGAGATGTTTGACCCTTTTTTTTTTTTTTGGCATCACCTGCAGGTTTTTTTGCCATTCTCAGTGGGGTTTTTTTGGCATCTCCTGGGGCTTTTTGGCATCTCCCTTTAGCTGGCGGCACCTCGGCCGCAGCGCCGTTGCATCCCTGCGGCAGTTTCTTTCAAAACTTTCCTTCTTGGTGGGGTGTTGGTGCAAAACGGGGTGTGATTTGCACCCCCTGGGTCTTCTGCAATGAAGCAAGGGTTCGTTAAGAGGCGTTGGCGTCTCCTCTGCTGAGCTGGAGTTACATTAAGAGAGGTGATGGTCGTAGATCCATCTGTCTTGCAGCCTGTCACCTGCAGGTGCTTTAGTGAAGCTCCTGGAGAAACTCCTGTCAGGCCGCAGGCACGGGCAGACGTGCTGCTGCGTTTTTGGGACCCCTTTCTTGGGTCATTTCGCAGAGAAGCACAAAGCGGGAGTCACAAAACACCTTTTTCAGGCTCTTCTTGCCCCAAGTTGACAAGCCAACGCTTCACAACCACATGACTTTGTCAATGCCACTGCAGATCTGCAGCTCTCAGTGAAGTTGGGCGCGTGAAAAGGCATCTTGCCTTGCCCGCCTTTGTCACGCGAATGTATTTTGTTTATTTCAGAAGCTGCTGTTGGGTTTTGAGGCTGGATTTTTTCGGTCGCAGCTTGCCAGTGAGGACGATAGAGAGAAGCGCGGCAGGATTTGGTTTTCTTACTTTTTAAAGCTGTTCCACGGGCTGTTCTCGTATCTCTGGGTGCTGTTGGTAACGAGTTCCGTCTACCAAATCCCTCCTGCTTTACTTTTCTCCAAGCGATGGCAGCGTTTGGGGCAGGACAGTTTTCTGTGATGACTTTTTAGGTTTAAATTGCTCTGCTTCCCACAGGGGTACGTCTTGCCTGCCTCGGCGCGAAGCCTGCCATGCCTTTTCCCGCTGGTTTTGGGGATGGAGGTGGTCACATCATTGGTTTTTTTTCAGCTGTTTCCATGCCACGATCTCTTACCGATGGTGCTAAAACACATAAAACCACCCGGTTATTTCCACAGCGATCTGCTGACGCGATGTGCTTTTACTGGAAGCTGCTCTTGAGGGCACTTAGGACTTGCTTAGCAGCCGTAGAAGGCTCTGAGCCACGCCAAGTCTGCAGGGAGCAATAATCGGGTTCGTTAGAGCTGTTTAAAACACATTAGTCCTTCCTGACGGCTTCGTTAGCTCTTTGCTTGTGCATCCGGCGCAGATTTTAAGCAGCGCTTCTCCTTGGTGCAGCTTTCTCAAGGTTGTTTTGCACGCGGGGATTGGCGAGCGTCCGTGCCTCGAAGCGCCCCTCGGTTTTGGGGATGAAGACCTCCGGGCAGCGTAAGGAAAGATTGTGGGGTTGTACGTTGGAGCTGGAGACGGGATCTCCGCTCTGAACGTGTCCCGTGCTCCCTCTCCATCCCCTCACCACTCAGGGGAGCACTTTAAAACCCATTTCACGCGGCCTTTTTGGTGTTGAAGCCAAATCCTGGTGCGTTTCGCACCCTGCACAGGGGACCTCTGTTAATTTGCAGTTGTTTTAACCACACGTTATTGTTTTGGGGGCTGATTGCCTCTTTTACCACCCCACCCTTCCTGCCTAACTCTGAAATCAAGCCAGCGGGAGAGAAATAAGTTGGAAACCGAACTGGTTTTGGGTTCTTCTTACCGTAAACACCAAGTTTTCTTCCTCTGTGCAGTCCTCCTGTTGGCAGGGCTTCACCTGGACGTTACAAGGAAGATTTAGGGCTCCGCATTGTTGGTTGTTGGGGCGCAAATTGAGCAATCGAGGAGTGATGCGGTGATTTAAGAGGAAATTAAAAGCTCCGAGAGGGATTTACATCCCCGAACTCCCAGAGCTTGACAGTCGCCTGCGCCTGGGATTGGGGCTCCCTCTGCAGTCAGCAGAGAGGAAAAGGCCATTTGGGACCTTTCTCATCACTCTTAATTGCTGCTGGGATGCTCTTTGCCCTCCTGAAATCGCTGCTGCCACACCGAGTGCGGTGAGACAAACCCCATTTCTCCGTTAGGGGCTGATGGGACTCCGTAAGGAAACGAGCACGGCAATCCTCGTTTGCATTTAATATTTACCAGTATCATCATCTTCTCAGTTATTCCCTCTCTGTGTGTTGGTTTTCTTCTGGCCATCTCCCCACGCACCCGACTTCTACTTGCGTCGGAATAAAAGCTCTGCGACGAAGCGATTTTTGTCCCTTCTCCTTTTCCTCCGTCGGGCAAGATACTTCACGTATGGCACGTGCTTCCTCGCAGGCAACCGAGGCATCTTTCGGCTCGTTATTCACTCATCTAAATTAGCCGTCTCTGGGGTGGGGGTGATTACAGGGCTCCTTAGGCTCTGCGCAGTCGTTCCAGCCGGTATTAAAGTGCCAAGATCAATATGTATTGATATAAACAAAGGGTTCATCTCCTTTCCCGGCACCGGGGAGGGAAGAACTCGGTCTCCAGCAGCCCAACAGACTCTTGGCTCTTCCCCTCTCCCTGCCACATGTGATGGGAAGATCTCACCGTGCAAATTACTGTAATTACAGCTGCAAGGCTGCGATGTGGCTCGTGCGGCCCTGACGCTCTCCGGATGAAAGAGGAGCGTAGGGATGCGGCACGAAGAGGTCGTGCTCTTAGAAAAGAGGATGGGGCACGATTAATGCGCTTAAGGAAACCGGAGAAATGCCCACGGCCGCTCAAATCCATTAGTAATGCGTAGATGACAGCACAGGCTTCTCCCAGAAGGCTTCGGGGGCATTGAAAATGGCAAGGGGATCTCTTAACGGTGCCACGTTTTGTCTGCTGCCAGCGAGGGAGGCTACAGTCGCCTGTCGGGGCCGTCCCCATGTCTCTGTGCTTTTGCTGGATGAGGGGACGTCTCTGTCCTTCGCTAATACCATGTCGAGTCGCGTCTTCACCTTGCAGAGGAGATATTTCGGGCTGCGCTTCCTCCGAGCAGGGGTCCGGGAAGAAGCGCGGTGTTTCCCTCTCCTGGTGGATGCGTTCTGGGGCTGGATTTGGGGCTCAGGATGGTTGGGATGAGCGCTGAACCTCTTTTCACCTCTTTTCAGCCTCGGGGAACAGTACTACAGGGATGCCATGGAGCAGTGCCACAACTACAACGCCCGGCTGTGTGCCGAGAGGAGCGTCCGCCTCCCTTTCCTCGACTCCCAGACCGGGGTGGCCCAAAGTAACTGCTACATCTGGATGGAGAAACGTCACCGAGGGCCAGGTATGCCGGGAAAACGCCGGGTTGGGGAAAACGGGTCAGTGCGTGTCATCTCCTTGGATAATTCTGGTTTGGTTTTTTGGTTTGGTTTATTAAAGGTTTAGCTGCCGGGCAGCTTTACTCCTACCCTGCACGCCGCTGGCGGAAGAAACGCCGTGCTCATCCTCCGGAGGACCCGAGGCTTTCCTTCCCATCTATCAAACCAGGTAAATCACGGAATCTTCAGAGTTGGAAGGGACCTCTAGAGATCATCTTGTCCAACTCCCCCGCTAAAGCAGGATTGCCCAGAGCACATCCCTCAGGACTGCATCCAGGCGGGGCTTGAAAATCTCCAGAGAAGGGGACTCCACACCCTCCCTGGGCAGCCTGTTCCAGTGCTCTGTCACCCTCACCGTAAAGAAGTTTTTCCGTGTGTTTGAACGGAACCTCCTGTGTTCCAACTTGTGCCCATTGCCCCTCGTCCTGTCACTGGGAACCATTGAAAAGAGCCTGGCTCCATCCTCCTTAAGCCCACCCTTTAGATACTTGTCAACATTAATCAGGTCCCCCCTCAACCTTCTCTTCTCCAGGCTAAAGAGTCCCAGCTCTCTCAGCCTTTCCTCATAAGGGGGATGCTCCAATCCCATAATCATCCTAGTTGCCCTTCGCTGGACTCGCTCCAGCAGTTCCCTGTCTCTCTTGAACTGGGGAGCCCAAAACTGGACACAGTATTCCAGTTGTGGCCTCACCAGTGCAGAGTAGAGGGGGAGAATGACCTCCCTCGACCTACTGGCCACACTCTTCCCTAGTGCAGCCCAGGATTCCATTGGCCTTTTTGGCAACAAGGGCACATTGCTGGCTCATGGATAATTTGCTGTCTACCAGGACCCCCAGGTCCTTCTCCTCAGAGCTGCTTCCCAGCAGGTCCACCCCTAACCTATACTGGTGTTTAGCATTCTTCCTCCCCAGGTGCAGGACCTTACACTTGCTTTTGTTGAACCTCATGAGGTTCTTCTCTGCCCAGCTCTCCAGCCTGTCCAGGTCACGCTGGATGGCAGCACGGCCCTCTGGAGTGTCGGCCACCCCTCCCAGTTTGGTATCATCAGCAAACTTGCTGAGGATACGCTCTGTCCCCTCATCTAGGTCATTAATGAATATACTGAACAAAATTGGACCAAGTATTGACCCCTGGGGGACACCACTGGTCACAGGCCTCCAACTAGACTCTGTGCCGCTGATCACAACCCTCTGAGTTCTGTCACTCAGCCAGCTCTCGATCCACCTTGCTGTCACCTCATCTAACCCATACTCCCTCAGCTTCCTAATGAGGATGTTATGGGAGACAGTGTCAAAAGCCTTGCTGAAGTCAAGGTAGATGACATCTACGGCTCTCCCCTCATCCAGCCAACCCGTTATAACGTCATAGAAAGCTATCAGATCAGGTCAGGCATGATTTACCCTTGGTAAATCCAGTGCTGACCACTTCCAGTAACTTCCTGTTCCTCTACGTGTTTGGAGACGACATCCAGAATGAGTCGCTCCATCACCTTCCCAGGGACGGAGGTGAGACTAACCGGTCTGTAGTTCCCTGGGTTCTCCTTCCTGCCTTTTTTGAAGATTGGAGTGATCCTTCCCACTGCCGCATTCCGCACGCAGTAAAGGGTGAATTTTTTGGCAATATCGTGCCCAAATAGCACGGGATGATAGTAAACGTTGGTGAGGGTTAGTAAAGCCCTTTTTCTGACCCCGCTGCAGCCGGGAAGCTTGCGAGCGTGGCTGGGTGAGGTGGGATCTCAGCACATGCCGCCGTTCCCCCACTGATTTTCCTCTTCCTTTTGCCCCCACCGGCTCCTGCAGACACCGATCAGACCCTGAAGAAGGAAGGGCTGATCTCTCAGGACGGCAGCAGCCTGGAAGCCCTGTTGAGGACCGACCCGTTGGAGAAACGTGCCCTCCCGGACCCCCGCATCGACGACGACAGCCTGGGCGAGTTCCCCGTCACCAACAGCCGTGCACGGAAGGTACGGCAGAGAGAGGGTCTCCCCCTCTACGTTGGGAGAGGGAACTTCAGGGTAAAACACACACACACCTCCACAACACCGCTCTGATTTTCCACCTCCTTCCTCTTCCCCTCTGTTTTCTCTGCATCTTTTATCCGCAGCAGAAGGATTTGGGATGGATTTTGGGCGGGCAGAGATGATGCTACCGGCTTTGTGGGGCTACCGGAGAGCGGGAGGCCAGGGTTTGGCTCCCTACAGCGACGTTGTGTAGACAGGTGGATGTTCCCTTCCTCACGATCCAGTTAGAAACTCTCTTAATTCAGGGGGAGGGAGCTTCTGGCCCCAAAATTCAGTGTTCTATCGTGTCCAGGCACCCAGTTTAAGACTCTCTGCTGGGTGTCCCTGCACCCAGGACAGCTTTCACCCCTCATTGACCCGTAGACCCTTGCGAAATCACTGTAGTTGGGGGTGATCTGCCAGGATTTCGAGGTGCCGGTCCCAGACTCTGCCATCTCCTCCCTGCCCCGGCTTCGTTTGTCCACCATGAGCTCTCTTGCAGCAAGCGCAGGTTTTTCATCGCCTCGTCTCCTTGCTGCTTTTTGTTCCCTGAGTAGAGACGAGCTCGGAGACATCTTGTCAAGCCAGACTCAATATTCCAGAGCTTTTTTTTTCCCCTTTCTTTGTAGCAAATTTATTTTTAAAAGAGATTTTTCGCTGTAGCACAGGAGTAGGAAGGATGTTCAGCCAGCTCTTCCAAGTGCTGCCTTCTCTGCGAGCCCTTTTAAACGGGCTCTGGAGGAGAAAGCAGGCTTAAGTCTTGAAACGAAGACACGGGAAGGAAGAAAATGCGGCAGCCGAGCATTCAGCAAGGTTACAAACGTCTGGTTTCTTTTGGCGTCGATAAACTAATCCAGGGTTGTTAGAAATCACAGTAATTAGTTCTGGAAAGGGTTTTGACTGGTTGCGGGTCAAATCCATCTGTCTGCTGCCTGGGAATTTGGGCTGCTCTGCTGGTGGTTTGGCCTCTTCCCGTTGCAGTTGACTCATGGGATACATTTAATGCCAGGGGAGGGGTGTTTTTCTACACATATTTTATTATTTTCCCCGCTGGCATGTTTCCCCTGTCCCTGCAATTAATCCCTACCTGCTGTGAAAGGGTTTTACACGGCTGCTAACGAAGCTCGGAGCAGAGCGCCCTGGTTTGGTGGAGAAACAAGTGAGTCAGGGAGAGAGGAGTCTGCGAATTTGTCATCTTCTGCAGAAAAAAGGGGCTGGGATCTTCCCCTTTTCCTCCCTCCCAAATATCCCTGGATAATTGGGGTCCAGCTGCCCCTTTTCACCCTGATTTGGCACAATTCGGAAGCTTTTTTAAGTATTAAGGCTGTACCGAGGTCTGGAGCTGGATGAAACCTTCCCCGCTCTGCATCCTTCGTCAGACTCGCCGCTGCTTTGCTGTTAATTGATGTTGGGATTGTAGGAGCGCCCCCTTTTCCCCTTGGAGCTGCAAGCGGGACTTTACATCCACTGCGGCTGCTGTTGTAGCTGCTTTTTGCTGCCGAAAACACCCCACAGGCACGATCCGTGGGGTGGAAAGCCTTGGCTTAGCGGCTGGCAGCCCGGGTCGGCGTGGATTGGCCCTGCTTCAGGCTGCACCACCAAAGCCTTTTCCTTGTGGCCATCCTCACAAGGCAAATTGCTTTTCCTTAGACCGCTTCGTTAGCCAACAGCTCTAACGATAGGCGATACCCTGCAGACTTCAGCTTCACCTCCTCACCCGCCAGCGGCTGCGGTTTAGGAGATCCCCCTCCAGATAAGCCCAGGGCAGAGCAAGGTGTGTCATGTTGTGGTGCAATTTCACTAAAAAAAGTATTTTCCCCTTTCTGGGCTTTTCTACGGTGCTTTTTAGCATGAAAATTTTTTCCAGGCCTCATCTCTCTTTGCCTTTTCCTGATAACTCTTTTCTTTAAGTGTCTTCACACCGTATTGTGCCCTTCTGTGACTTTTTTGGGGGATAAAATGTACCGGATTCACTCTCTGTCCTCCAAAATATCATCCCTTTTCTCCTCCTCCCGTATAACAGGCTTGGAACGGGTTCGGCTGCTGATGGGCAACGTGAGGCCGTGCTGACGTTATCTCGCTCCCCAATTTTTCCGCCTTTTCCCTCGATCCGTGCTGAGGATTTGTCTGCAATAACCCCTTTCCTCTTTCGTAGCGGATTCTTGAGCCGGACGACTTCCTGGACGATTTGGATGATGAAGACTACGAAGAAGATACGCCGAAGCGGAGAGGGAAGGGGAAAGCCAAGGTGAGGGCAGCTGGGTTGGTCTGGCTGGGTCCTGGCCTTGTTTTGGTGGCAATTCTGGCAAATCCGAGATGCTGCCAGTGCTGAACCAGCCCCGGCAGCTGCCAGGGCTCAACCGTGTCAATGTTGAACCTGACTTTGGGGAACGCTCGCATCCAACAGCCATTCCGGGCTGTACCCACTACGTGGCAGTGTTGGATCATGCTTTTCTCTGACGCCGGATCACTGCTGTTGTCCTCCCCACCACCCAAGAGCCTTTTGGGTCACACTTTTGCCTAAAACTTGGCTTTTTCCCCTTGTTTTTCCCAGGGCAAAGGTGTCGGAGGGGCTCGGAAGAAGTTGGATGCAGCTATATTAGAAGACCGGGATAAACCCTACGCTTGCGACAGTGAGTACTGAAAACCTCTCCTTGCCACTTAGGGCCCGGGAGCGGAGCCAGGCTGCGTGGCTTTTGGGATACGTGGGGTTGTCTGCTGGGATTTGGGTTTTAAACCTCAAGAGGTAGATTTATGCAGCCAGGGGAGGGTGTTTTTGAACGCCTCGGACTCTCAGCCCTCCTCCGACAGTCGAAGATGGCTGGAGTTTTCCCACCGGGAACGCGGTCGTCTCGCCCCGAGCGAGGGGCTGTGCAGCCGCCCGCCGCGTAGAAATGAGGATGAACCTCTCCCGGTCTTGCCAAATGCCCCCACTAAGGTTGTAAACGGGCCCCCCCTTTTTCCCAGCTGGCTTTCCGGTTGGATCCGTGTCCGTCAGACTGGTTTCGAAGCCGGCCGTAGTCCCCCCTGCCCCGACCCTTGCGCTGTCGTGCCTCGTTAAAGCCACTGAATGAGTTTGTAGCTGTGGAACGCGACGCTGTGTGCTCGTCCTGCCCTCAGCTCCAGGGGCAGGGAGGTTACTTCTGAGGCCGTACCTTCCTGGCCCGCTCCTCCGCGAGCCCGGGGTTGCCGATGCTTCCTCCTCACCTCCCTCCTCCTCAGGCTGGGGAAGGGGAAGGAGAAAAAAAAAGCAATTTAACAGGGCAAACGGAGCAAAAAAGGGCAAGTGAGGCTTTGAAATTACCTTTCTCTCTTCTTCCTCCTGTCCTGCAAGAGCTGACACTAGCTTCTTCCAAAAAAACCCACCCCAAACCCCAAGTAGTTGTGTTTTTCCTCCCCTTTTTTCTTGTTTTAAGAGTCCGTCTGTCGCTTGGCACGGGTGCGTGTGCGTGACCTGGTGTGTGTGTGTTTTCTCACGACTCTCTTTCTGTGTTTCAGATAGTTACAAACAAAAGCATACCTTGAAACCTCCCGATCGAGGTAGTCCACTCTCTGTCTGCTTTTTTTATTTCCTTCCTGCCTTTCTTCTCCTGAAACGTTAGTTGTTTTTTTTTCACCAAACCTTGCTGGAGCCTGCGGGAAAGGGACGGGGAGGGGGGGACACACGGGAGAAGGGGAGGGAGAAGCCAAAGGCCACCGAGCGACGTCAAAGCTGGCCTCCCCGCCGGCAGCGGGATTCGGCAGCTCCTCTCCGGGCTCGCCTGACCCTTTTCCAGCAGGGAAGAGCGGTCGTGCGTGCCGGCAGAGCAGCCTCCCGAGAGGGAAAACAAAGATTAATTCCCCCCCTGTGGTGGCGGGGATGGGAAAAAACACGGTGTTTCCACTAAACCCCGTCCCTCGCTCCCAAATCCCCTGTGCCCGGGATGTGCCGCCTTCCTTTTAAGAGATGCCAAAGTATGTTCCTGCTTCTCTTGCCAAAAAAACACCTTCTTGCTTTAAAAAAAACAAAAAGCCCCAAAACCGCTCAGCTGCAGGTGCAGGTTGGACGATGGTGGTGGGCTGCAAATAAACACGCGCAGCGGAGCCGGAGAGCCGAGATCGTCTTTGTGGCAGCTCCTCTTCCTCGCTGTTCGGGGGGAGGAAACCCGACTTGGGCTTAGATACCGACCTGCCTGGTTTTGGGGGGGGAAAAGGTCAATTTTAAACTCTGCGGGGGAAGAAGAAAACGCCGCCTGCCAGCTCCGCATGGCTGCTCACGGGGCCGACCCCGTCATGCCCTCGGTTGGCTCTGGGAAGCCAGAGTTTGATGTAATAAGGTTGTAATTGCTGCTTTTCGGGCTGCTTTTCCCCTTCTTCGCTGGACTCGCGCCCCTTTGCCGAGCCGCTCCGGACCTGCCGATGCCGGCCGTTTCCCCCGGGGCATTGAGCATCCCGCAGAGCCCTTTGCCCCGGGGGAATCTCTGCGACTTTTGTCCGGAAAAGCCAATGCCGGCTGCTTGCTTTGGGCTCTCCTAGGGGGGTTCGGGGCGAGCAGACAGCCGGGCTGCTTTCCCCCACCCTGGTTTTGGAGTTGGTGACATGAGAGGGGATACGAGCCCTGGTGGGGTTTCTCCAGGCTTCAAGCCAGCCTGGAAGTGAATCCAGAAAGGTCTGGGATGTTAGGGAAAAGCTCCAGGATCAGGAAGTTTCATCCCAAAGCAGCTTTTTCCTGATTTGCCTAGATGCCAGAAAAAGACGTGGGGAAAACCCGTTGGTAAATCTGTCGGCCGGGCCCCACAAATCCCCCTCTGGCTCTTCCTGGGGGGATTTCACCCCGATCCCCGTCCTTGCGCCTGGCCAGCCCGTGCCGGCTGTAGGAGGGTGCAAGGCCAGTGCTGGCTTCGTGCTCGTCCTGCCCACACCTGTCTTGGGGCTGAAAGGGGGTTTCGGGGCGTATGTGGAGCCTCGCAGCTAAAAAGCTGCCCCAAAACCCCCCGGAAAAGCAGTGACGGTGAGCTGGGAGCCCGTTCCCCGGCAGGGAAGGCGCTTCCCCGGTCCACGGGTGCTCAGAGGTCTCCCCGAGGAAGCGCCTGCCACTAGACCGAGGGTGAAAGCTCCAAACCCCGCAAGGAATGGGGCGGAAAGCGGGCAAATCCATGGCATTTGGGGCACTGGGTGATTTTCAGGTCAGGTTTGGAAGAGCCGGGTGGGCCTGAGGGGGGAGCAGAGCCGAGATGTGCCCGTGGCAGCTGCCGGACCCTCCTCGGGGTCCCAAAAAGAGAAGTTTCCCTTTTGTGCACGTTGAAAAGAGCCTCGATTTTCACCCAGCTGGTTTAAGGAGATGGTTTTTGGGTAGAAAATACGCCCGCTCCCCCCCCGCCCCCCCCCCCAGTATGTTTCCGTCTGGGTTTTGCCACTTGGATCGATCGCCGCGTGATTTCACTCCTTTACCGAGGGCTGTAAAGCTGCGCTTAACGAGCTGCCGTCGTTACCTGGACGTGGTGGGTATCAGTCGCCCACCGAGTCAGCGCCAGCCTCCCGCGTGGGGTGCGCAGGGGAGGCTGCGGTGCCTCTTCGGCTGCTCCGGACCCAATCCAGCCCCAAACCCCTCCCTTAGGGCAGTTTTAATAAATTCCAGGTGATTTGGGGGCAGAAGGGGAGCAGCCGTCTGCGCTCAGAGCCCCGAGATGGGACTGGGGGATGATTTGGGGTGTGGGGTCTCGCTCCCCGCTGGAGCGAGCTCAGACTTTTCCTGTTTCTATCCGTAGTCTGCGGGAAGCGGTACAAGAATCGGCCGGGATTGAGCTACCACTACGCTCACTCCCACCTGGCCGAGGAAGAAGGCGATGACAAGGACGATTCGCAGCCCCCCACTCCCGTCTCCCAGCGGTCGGAGGAGCAGAAATGTAAGCAAAACACCCCCTCTCCCAAAATCCCCGTCGTGAAAAAGGCAACAAAGGCGGGAAATCGGCAGTGCTGGGGCTGGGAGCGAGCAGCGTCCCTTCCCCGATGGTTTTGGGCACCGTGGCGTCGCCCCGGGGCTCGGAGGTTGCCGGAAAGGCTGCTCCGAGCATTGGGATTTGCGCCATGGAAGTGTTGTCTCCTGGTCCCGTGCAGAAAGCCTTTTCCCCGTGGCTGATCCGTCTCTCCCGCTCTGCTTTTCCAGCCAAGAAGGGACCCGACGGCTTAGCTCTGCCCAACAACTACTGCGACTTCTGCCTGGGAGACTCCAAAATCAACAAGAAGACGGGGCAGCCGGAGGAGTTGGTCTCCTGCTCGGACTGCGGGCGATCAGGTAAGGGGGAAAACGCCCTCCCTGCCGCGGGCGTTGCCGAAACCATCCCCGGCGGCTTGGCCCGCCCGGAGGAGCCGAGGATTTGGGTCGGGGGTGCGGAGAAGGTGGTTTTCTCCCCGCCGGGAAGCGTTTCCCCGAGCCGGCGGTGGCGTGATCCGCCTTCACCCGTGTGCTGTGCTCCGCAGGGCACCCCTCCTGCCTGCAGTTCACCCCCGTGATGATGGCGGCCGTCAAGACGTACCGCTGGCAGTGCATCGAGTGCAAGTGCTGCAACATCTGCGGCACCTCCGAGAACGACGTGAGTGCCCCCCCCCAGCAGCGGGAGAGCCCCTCGGGAGGATGTGGCTGCCCCCCCCGGGGTGATGGGAGCACCCCCGCAACAACGGCAGAGCCCCTCAGAAAGATGCGGCTGCCCCCCAACATAACGGCAGCGCCCCCCCCAGAATGACGGGAGCTCCCCCACGATAACGGGAGAGCCCCCCAGAATGACGGGAGCACCCCCAGAATGGCAGGAACGCTCCCAGAATGGCGGTAGTACCTCCGGAATAAGGGGAGAGCCCCTCAGAAGGATGTGGCTGCCCCCCAAAATAACGGCAGCACCCCCCCAGAATGACGGGAGCACCCTCACAATAAGGGGAGAACCCCCCAGAACGATGTGGCTGCCCCCCAGAATGACAGGAGGGACCCCAAAATGAGGGAGCGCCCCTCAGAAGGATGTGGCTGTCCCCCAGAATAGCGGGAGCACCCCCACAATAATGGGAGCACCCCCCAGAATGGCGGGAGCACCCCCCGAGTGACAGTAGTACCCCCAGAACCCACGAGTACCCCCCAGGGGGAGCGGGGCACCCTCCGGGGACACCTCAGGTCACCCCACCCCGGCCCCACAGGGGACAGGGAGCTTGTGAGCACCCCCCTCGTTTTGGGGGGGGTTAGCAGTCCCTAGGACATACTGGGGGCTTTTTGGGGGGAAATCTTCGTGCTTTTGTACTCCGTCGGGGACGGAAGAGTCTTTTTTGGGGGGAAAACTTTGCATTTTCATAGTCTGTAGGACACAGCGGCGTCATCTCGGGGGGAGATCATTGTGCTTGGAGTGTTCCGTAGCGCACAGCAGGATTTCTGGGGGAAACTTCGGTGCTTTTATGGTCTGCAGGACTCAGGAGGAGCGTCTTTTTTGGGGAAATTATTGTGCTTTTTAATAGTCCGTAGGACGGACAGAGCAGAGTCTTTTTTGGGGGAAATCTTTCTATTTTAATAGTCTGTCGGACATGGGAGAGTATTTTGGGGGAAATCTTTGTGCTTTTAATGGCCCGTAGAATGCAGGAGAGTCCTTTGTTGGGGGGGGGGGAAATCTTTGTGTTTTAAGAGTCCATGGGACACAGAAGAGTCTTTTTTGGGGGAAATCGTCGTGTTTTAACAGTCCTCAGAGCACGACGGTCTCTTTTGTGGGAAACCTGTATGCTTTTAGAGGCTCGTGGCACAGAGCAGTCTTTTGGGGTGAAACCTCTGTCCTTCAGTAGCCTGTCGGACACGGCGGAGTCTTTTTTGGAGCAAATCTGTGGCCTTTGGTAGTCTGTAGGACACGGGAGACACTTTTTGGGGAGAAATCTTTGAGCTTTAATAGTCTACGACACCGCAAAGTCTTTTTCGGGGCGTGGGGGGGGGAAAGACTGTGCTTTTGGTAGTCCGGAGGACACGGCGATGTCTTTCTGGTCACTGTCAGAGCTTGGAGGATGACGGGGAGGGAC
This sequence comes from Sterna hirundo, assembly GCA_009819605.1. Lineage (NCBI taxonomy): Eukaryota > Metazoa > Chordata > Aves > Charadriiformes > Laridae > Sterna > Sterna hirundo. The sequence continues at coordinate 38,871 of WNMW01000099.1, read as the reverse complement.
CCTCGTCCCCCCCCGACGTTGTCCTGGAGCCAAGTTTGGGTTGAATCATCCGAATTTTCCCCCTTTTCTCCCCCCCACACCTCGGCTTAGGACCAGCTGCTCTTCTGCGACGACTGCGACCGCGGCTACCACATGTACTGTCTCACCCCCCCCATGTCGGAGCCGCCTGAAGGTGAGTCCCGTGCGCGTGTGTGTGTCCCCCCCAGGCCCCCTCCTCCCTTTCCGCTTCAGAAATGGGTCAAAACGAGCAGAATTCAGCCCCGTGGACCCGCTTCTGCCCGTGGGTTTTGGGGGAAATCGTGGATCTGTTGGGCCGCGATCGCAAATGGTGGGGTCCGTCATTCCGGCTGTTTCCCAGTTATTCCTCCCCCGCTCCGCTGGAGAAGCGGAAAAGCCATTTACCACCCCAAAATTCATCGCTGACATCACTCGCGCCCCGAAACATCTCTGTATCGGCCGGTAAAGCCGAGAGGAATTGCTCTTCCTCCTCCTCTTCCTCCCACCTCGTCTTGTGCTGACTCACAGCGGCCAAGCAAAAAAAAACCAATGCCGAGGTGTCGGTGACGCCTCACGGCTCGTTAATTATCCCGGCAGTTAATTATCAGCCCCTCTCCGGGCTGCCTTGGCTTGAAGGTTAACGGGCAGGAGGAAGGCTCGTGGGTTCACAGACCCCCGAACCGCCCTGTAAACCGCCTCCCCGCCGCCTGCCCGCGTGTCGTTAGGGATCTGTGACCCTTAACGAAGCCCTAACGAGGGCGCGACCGGGCCGCCCACGCGTCCTTCTCTCCGCAGGGAGCTGGAGCTGCCACCTGTGTCTGGACCTGCTGAAGGAAAAAGCCTCCATCTACCAGAACCAGAACAACTCCTGATCCCGCTGCGCCCACGGGACGGGTGCCCTCGTTCCACGCGTTTTCCCTTTTTTTTTGGGGGGGTCTTTTCTTTTTTTCCCTTTTTTTTTTTTTTTTTTTTAACCTTCCCCGTGTTTTCTGGTTTGTTTGGGTTTTTGGTTTTTGGGGTTTTTTTTATGGCTTGGGGAGGGGGGTGTCGGGGTTTATTTTATTCTTTTTTTTTTTTTTTTTTTGTTGCCGCGCGAGGGTTTGTTTCTCACCTCCCCGCGGCGAGACGGGGGGGGGGGGTGGTGTGACGTCCCACAAGGGTGGGGTGACGCTGCCGTGTCCCCACCCCGCGGAGTGGCTTCTGGGGTGACACCGCAGTGTCCCTCGGGACCCCGTCCCTACCGAGGGGCCACGGACGGGCCAGGGCCGCCCGTCCCATCGCCGTTCGCTGGCTTTTCCACCCAAAATGAGGTGCCCAAATCTATCCCGCCGCCTCCCTGGCAACGTGGCATGCCAAAAAACTCGCTTTTCCCCCGCTTTTACTTGGGAAAAGAGACCCCCGTGCCAGCCGGGGGTGCGGTTTGGGGGCTTTTTGTTAATTTTTTTGAGGGGTGAGGGGTTTTTTTCGGGTTTTATTTTTATTTCCTTTTTTTCCCTCCCCGTTTTTATCATTTCTTTCCGCCCCGCCATCTCTCCCGCCTCGGAGGATGCTCCCCGCAGCCCGGCTGATCCCCCCCTGCCCAGACGAGGCCTTACACCCTGACACCCTCCTCTGGCCGGCATGAAACGGGGCAAAATCCCTCCATTTTGGGGTTTTTCCCCCTCCACCTCCTCCAGCTGTCGCGAAACGGGTCAAACCCCCTCAATTTTGGGGTTTTCCCTTGCTCCCACACAGCACAGAGGGAGAAACGCTTCGCCCCGTTCCCCCCCCACCCCGTCACGGTCGCACAGGGTTTGTTTTGGGGTTTGGGGGGATTTATTTTGGGGTGGGAAAAGCTGCTTTTACCCCCAAAACGCCTCTGACAGGGAGAGGCGGGAGATGCCACTGTTCTGGGGCTCTCCGGGGACACCCCGATATCCCCGTCTGCCCCCCCCCCCAAGGGTCCCGTTGACTGAATGTGCCTGTTTTTTCTAAAAATCAACTTAAAAAACCTACCTCCGAAGCCCCCCCCCCGCCTCTGCGCCCCGAATTCCACCTCCCAGAACCCCCCAAAAGAGAGGAGCCAACCGGGACGGCGGCGGAGCAGCCCCGAAACCGGCTCTGTGAGCAGAAAAATGGCCCCAAAATTACTAAAATAGCCCCCAAAATGACCCAGATAGCCCCCAGATTGACCACAGATAGCTCAAAATTAACCAAAACTGCTCAAAATTGAACAAAATCCCTAAAAAAAACCCACCCCGGATCTGGGTGACGAAGCGGTTCCAGCCCGGTGGTTTCTCTCCTCCCCTCCTTGAGCGCGATTCGGGTGGAAATGAAGGCGTTTTGGTTAAAAAAGGGTGATTTTCCCCTCTTTTCACGCCCTGACAGGGGTGGGATGATGAAATGTCCCTAAATGGGTGGGTTTTACCCCAATTTCCCCTCGGCAAAGCTTCACGGTTGTGTCTTATCCGGGAAAAAAAAAAAAAAGGTGACACCAAAATGGCTTGTTTTCATAATAAAAATGGATAAAAATGTAGCCGTGTGGAAGTGGGGTCGTTTTGGGGAAAACTGGGGGGTTTTAGGGTACTGGTAAACAACAGATATTGAGGTGCTCGGATGTAGCTTCTCTGAGGGCTGATCCTGGGGTTGTGCTGCCCTGGTTTTTGGGTAAATAAACCCCATTTAGGTGCTTGGTTGGGGCTTCTCTGAGGGCTGATACTGAGGTTGTGCTACCCTGTTTTTTTGGGGTAAAATCTGCCCCGTTAGGGGCTTTTGCACCCGCTGGCCCCAGCTTGATGTGAGAATTAATTCCTTTGCAGATCTATTTTGCAGCTAAATCACCTGAATTGGGGCAAAGGCCGGAGCTCGAGAGCCAGGACCCAGGTGTCAGGGTAATATATAGGGGAAATTAATCCTCGTTAGCCTTTTCTGGGGGGATGGGGGGGGGGTCCCTGGACGCCTGGGTTCCCTGGGGGGCTGCGGGGACCCCCCCGAACGCCTGGGCCCCCGGGAGGGCAGCAGTTTGACATCGAAGACCAGGGTTGCGATGAGGTTTTATTGGGGTTAAATAAATAGCCTCCGGGTGGGGGGGGATCGACCGTGGGGTGGGGGACGTGTCCCCCCGCGGGTCCTGTCCCCCGTCCTCGCTGGCCCCGTGGGATGCAGGTGTCCCCGACGCCTGTCCTCTCCCCCTCAGACGCCCGCTTTGGTCTTGGTGGTACTCAGGGGGACGGTGACTTCCTCGTCCTTGAGGTGACCCGCTCTGTCGCCGCGTCAGGGGAAGAGAAACCCCAAAACCTTCAACCTTTCTCCCCAAAAACCTTCAGCCCTTCCCAACCCCGAACCTTCCATCCCACTCACCCCAAAACCTTCAATCCTCACCCCAAAACCTTTGTCCATTCTCACCCCAAAACCTCTGTCCCTTCCAACCCCAAATCCTTTGGGGCTCCTCCAAGAAATCTCGCCCTAAAATGGCGATTTTTCACCCTCGTGTCAACCACAAAAGGATCGGGGAGAAAAAGGGGATCTGGTGGGGAGGGGGTCCCTTGGGGTGGCCAAAGCCACTTCGCTGGGGAGCTCCTCACCGTCTCTCGACGTCCTTGACGGTCTCGGGCAGGGGCACATTGCGGGTCTCGGGCAGGAAGCAGGTGGCGATGGCCGAGATGATGGGAGCAGCCCCATAGATGATGAGGGGCAGCACTGGGGTCACGTCAGCTGTCATGCGCACCAGCGGGGCCACCATGCTGCCCACGCGAGCCATGGTGCCCCCCAGGCCCATCCCCGTCTGCCTGTGCCAGGGAGAGGGATGGACGGACGGATGGATGGATGGAGAGATGGATGGTTGGAAATATGGATGGACGGATGGATGGAGAGATGGATGGATGGACGGATGGATGGAGAGATGGATGGTTGGAAATATGGATGGACGGATGGATGGAGAGATGGTTGGAAACATGGATGGGTTGAGGGTTGGACGGATGGATGGAGAGATGGTTGGATGGGTTGAGGGTTGGAGGAGTTTATGATGGAGAGGTGGTTGGATGTATGGATGGAATGGATGGAGGATGAGGGCTGGAGGGGTTGATGATGGATGGAGAGGTGGGTGGATGGATGGGTTGAGGGTTGGAGGGGCTGATGGACAGATGGAGAGGTGGTTGGATGGATGGTGGGTTGAGGGTTGGAGGGGTTGATGATGATGATGGAAGAGGTGGTTGGATTGATGGATGGAGGGGTTGATGATGGACGGACGGATGGAGGGGTTGGTGATGGATGGATGGATGGATGGAGGGGTTGATGATAGATGGATGGATGGATGGCAAGGTGATTGGCTGGATGGGTTGAGGGATGGATGGATTGGTGCGAGGAATGGTTTTTGCATGGGTGGATGTGCGGTTGGGCTGATACGTGGGTGGGTGGATGGGCGGGTCAGTGGGTGAGTGGTTGGGTTGATGGGTGGAAGATGACTTGGCCGGTGGGTTGGATGAGCGGATGGAGGGACGGGCAGATGGAGGGAGGGCTGTGGTGCCGGCAGCTCCTACAAGTGACAACCACCCACCTGATGACAGTGGGGAAGAGCTCTCCGGTGAAGATGTAGGCGCAGTTGAAGGAGGCGGCCAACGAACCCTTCCCAATCACCGCGAAGGCCATGCGCAGCATCTGCAGCTCTGGGGACGGGGATGGGGGGTCTCGCACCTCCGGCCCCCCAACGGCTCCTCTATGACCCACCAATGGTCCTCCAAGCTCTACCTCCACCCCTGAATGTCCCAAGTCCCCCCAGTGACCCCTCATCCCTCCGTCCTTCGATCTCTATCGCTGTCCCCCCAGTGTACCCCCAATGTCCCCCCACCCCCTCCGTCTCTGTCCTCCGACTTCCTTCCCTCCATCCCTCCAACCTCCTCATCCTTCCACCCTCTGTCCCTCCATCCCATCATCCTCCAACCTCCATCTTTCCAGTCTCTGTCCCTCCAACTCTTTGTCCTTCTACCTCTTCTTCCTCCATCCCATTGTCCTTCATCCTACCGTCCTCCATGCCATTGTCCTTCATCCCTCCCACCATCCCTCCTTCTGTCCCAGCACCCACCCATTGGCACAACGATGTTGGCGAGGATGCAGATGCCGGCGAGCGCCAAGGAGCCGCCCTGGGCCACCCGCCGCCCCACGCAGCTGATGGCCAGCACCGAGGCCAGCTTGGCCGGGATGTCCACAGCCCCGAAGACCAGCTGGCTCAGGTAGATGTCCACCCCGAAGCCCTGCAGATCCATGGCCAGCCCATAGTAGGCGAAGCTGGTGGAGAACCTGCCCCCAAAACCCAGCGTTTCAACACCCAACCCACCAGGCGTGGTCAAGCGGGGACCAAAAAGGTGGGGTTTGGCCCCCAGAAGGTGGGGTTTGGCCCCAAAACGGCCCCACTTGCCAGACAAAGGAGACGCCGCAGGAGACGGTTCTCATCCCGGGGGTGCGGATCAGGGAGGCCAGGGTCCCCCCCGGCAGCGGTGGCTCCCGGTGCACCAGCTCCCGCAGCGCCTGTGGGAAAGGAGGATCTGGGGAGACCTTGGGAGGGATCCAAGGGGCCGGGGGGATCCAGGGAATGGGAGGAGATCTAGGAGGGATGATGGGGGCCGGGGTGGAGCTAGTGGGGTTGGTGGGATCTAGAAGAGAGAGTGGGGAATCTCGGGAGGGATCTGGGTGATCTGGAGGGAATTGGAGGGGTCTGGGGGGATCTAGGTGGGATCAGAGGGATCTAGGAGGGATACAAGGGGTCTTGGAGGTGATCTGGAGGGATGGGGGGGTGTTGGAGAGACCTAAGAAGGACACAGAACGTGGGGGGATCCAGGTGATCAGGAGAGATCTGAGAGGGATCTAGGGGGGAGGTTGGAAGTATCTAGGAGGGATGGGGAGGGTCTGGGGGGGATCTAGCCTGAGGAGAGGGGAACTGGGGAGATCTAAGGGAGAAGGAGGGCGTTCCGGAAGGATTTGGGGGATCTACTGAGATCTGGGAGGCTCCGGAAGGGATCCACAGCATTGTGCGGGGATATAGGAGAGGAACTTGGGGGCTCTAGGTGAGATTGGGGGGATCTAAGGGGTAGACGAGGGGGATGTGGGGGGGTCCCAGGCAGCCCCCCCATCACCTCCTCGCTGAGTTTGTCTCCCTCCTCCTTCCTCCCGTTGACGCGGGCGACTTTGCGGAGCCCCTTCAGGGCCAGGTCGGGTCTCCCCGAAATCACCTGCCACCGGGCTGACTCCACGAACAGCCTTGGGGGGTGTGGGGAGAGGGGTCACGGGGGACCCAGGCATCCGGGGGGGGTCCCGCCTCCCACCCTACACCTCCCACCGCCCAGGTGTCCCCGCCATCACCCCGTAGGACACCCCACCATCCAACCCCAACCCAGGAGGATGGGGGTGGGCGGCCGCTCTACGCCTGTGCTCCCCATACCAGGAGTAGAGGAAGAAGAGGAAGAAGGGGAGGGAGACGACGAGCTGGAGCCAGCGCCAGTGAGGGAGGCCGAAGGCCACGGCCGCCAGCACAAACTGCCCGAAGGTATAGCAGTAGCCATTGATGGTGCCCACCACGGCGCGCGCTTCCGTCGGGATCCACTCCATGCCTGTGGGCGACCATCAGCATACGGATGGTGGGGTCTATCCCATGGGATGGGGCCAGACTGGGATATCTGGGTCCCTCCCGCGGGGTGGGGGTGGTGGGGTTGGAGGCTGCGCGCCTGGAGCCTTCCCAAAGGTCAGTGGTGGTAGGGCCAAGCATGGATGTGTGGGACCCTCACAAGGGTCAGTGGTGGCAGGTTGGAGCTTGGGTCCCCCCAAAGGGTCAACGGTGGCAGGGTTGGAGCTTGGGTCCCCCCAAAGGGTCAGTGGTGGCAGGTTGGGGCCCGGGTCCCCCCAAAGGGTCAACGGTGGCAGGGTTGGAGCCTGGGGTCCCCAAAGGGTCAGTGGTGGCAGGTTGGAGCCCAGGGTCCCCAAAGGGTCAGTGGTGGCAGGGTTGGAGCCCGGGTCCCCCCAAAGGGTCAGTGGTGGCAGGGTTGGAGCTTGGGTCCCCCCAAAGGGTCAGTGGTGGCAGGGTTGGAGCCTGGGGTCCCTCCCATGGGTCTGTGGTGGCAGGGTTGGAGCTTGGGTCCCCCCAAAGGGTCAACGGTGGCAGGTTGGAGCCCAGGGTCCCCAAAGGGTCAGTGGTGGCAGGGTTGGAGCTTGGGTCCCCCCAAAGGGTCAACGGTGGCAGGTTGGAGCCCGGGTCCCCCCAAAGGGTCAGTGGTGGCAGGGTTGGAGCCCGGGTCCCCCCAAAGGGTCAGTGGTGGCAGGGTTGGAGCCCGGGTCCCCCCAAAGGGTCAATGGTGGCAGGGTTGGAGCCCGGGTCCCCCCAAAGGGTCAGTGGTGGCAGGGTTGGAGCCCGGGTCCCCCCAAAGGGTCAATGGTGGCAGGGTTGGAGCCCAGGGTCCCCAAAGGGTCAACGGTGGCAGGTTGGAGCCTGGGGTCCCCAAAGGGTCAACGGTGGCAGGGTTGGAGCTTGGGTCCCCCCAAAGGGTCAGTGGTGGCAGGTTGGAGCCCAGGGTCCCCAAAGGGTCAACGGTGGCAGGTTGGAGCCTGGGGTCCCCAAAGGGTCAACGGTGGCAGGGTTGGAGCTTGGGTCCCCCCAAAGGGTCAGTGGTGGCAGGTTGGAGCCCAGATGCTTCCCAGGGGATAGGGGTGGTAGGACCAAGCCCAGACACCCAGGTCCCTCCCGGGGGATAGGGGTGGTGGGACCAAGCCCAGAGCCCGGGGTCCCCAGCTCACAGAGGGAGGCGGAGTTGAGGGAGACCCCGGCCATGGCCAGGCCCGCCAGGAACCGGCAGAGACAGTAGACGACGAAGGTGGGGGCGGCCGCGGTGCCGGCCCCCGTCACCCCCAGCTGCAGGTAGCACCAGGTCAGCAGCGCCCGGCGCCCGAACCTGCTGGGACACGGTGCTGGGGGCACTGGGATGGGGGACGTGGGGGGCTGGGATGCTGACGTGGGGCGCTGGGGGTGCCGGGGCGGGGGATATGGGGTGCTGGAGCCACTGGGATGGGGGATAAGGGCTCCCGCGGGCACTGGGATGGGGACTGTGGGGAGCTGGTGCCGTTAGGATGAGGACATGGGCGCTGGGACTGGGGGGATACGGGGTGCTGGGAATTCTGGGACAGGGACATGGGGCACTGGGAGGGGGACACAAGGCGTTTGGAATGCTGGGGCGGGGAATATGGGCACCGTGAATACTGGGATGAGTGACGTGGGGACAGTGGGACAAGCTGTGCTGGGACGGACCCAGGCTGGGGACACTGGGGACACTGGGAGACCAGGAGCCAGAGGAAGGGGAGGACATCCCTGTGCGTAGCCCTCCCCTCTCCCCCCTCCCGGTTCCTCCCAGTTTATCCCAGTACAGCTCTGGAGTGCCCACGCACTTGTCGGAGAGGATCCCGAAGAGGCTGGAGCCCAGGAGGATCCCGGCCATGTAGATGGATTGGGCCACCTGCCTCAGCTTCTTGGACTCGCACACCAGGTCCCACTGCCACCAGGAGAGGACACGGGGTCAACACCCGGACACCTGCGTCCCCACTCGCCCCCCCAGGGGGGGTTGCGGGCCACCCCTCACCTCGGTAACGATGGTGTGGGCGAAGATGCCATCCTGGTAGGTCCAGCCATCATGGCAAGGCTCGGTGGCCGCCCCGTTGGCCGTGCCGTTGACCGTGCCGTTGACCTCCAAGAGGTGCCACTGGAGCTCCACGTAGCGGCGGCAGCGCTGGGGACGGTGGTGGCCGTCGGAGGGGATGGAGATGAGGAGTGGGACATCCCCAGCGCTGTCGTTGGCCGCGGGCCGAGGCCGGCAGTGGTGCTCGGGGACGCCGGCGGTGAAGTTCTGCAGAAGGTTGTGGCTGGCCAGCATGAGCAGCGGAACGGCCAGGGCGGCCACGTAGGTCACCTGGAAGCGGCCCATCCCGCCCAGGCGGGCCAGCAGCTCCACGAAGGTCATGGTGGGACGAGGGATGGTGCCGGGAGCGGGGCCCAGGGCAGCTGGAGGGCGGCAGGAGGAGAAGAGGTGGAAGGATGGGCCAAGGGGTGGCCGAGGGACAGATCTATTGATCTATCAGTGCCTCGATCGATCGATCGATCAGCCTCCCGATCGCTCTGTCAGTCAGCGTCGCTACCAGCCTATCGATCTCTCGGGGCGGCTGTTGACCTGCCGGTGTCTCTGTCAGTGTAATCGCTCGATCGACCCATCAGTCTGTCGATCAATCTCGGTCTCTATTGATCTGTCGGTCGCTGGCTATTTGTTCCTTGCCACCAGCGCTGCCCCTCACTGCTCTCCCTCCTCCTCCTCCCTCCCCCTATTACTGATCGACCAACCGATCGATCAGTCGATCGATCCTCCCTCCCTCTGTCCCACCAGTCTCTCAGTAGGTCCATCCCCCCAATGATCCCTTGCGATCGATTGATCCCTACCGGTGGTTTTGCTGCTCTCCCTCTCTCTGCGGCTCTCCCGGTCTCTGGCTCGGTCTCTGCGGCCACCCGCTGTCCCCCCGTCCGTCCCTCTGTCCCTCCCTCCCTCTGCCACTCCCCCTCTCCCTCTCCCGCCGTCCTTCGCCCCTCACTCGGTCGATGGATCCATGGATTTCTCCGTTGTCCGTGCCAACCATCACCAGCCGGTGGCTGTGCCCCCCTCCCCTGCCCATCTATTGACCCCTCACCCTATCAGTCAATCGATTTATCTGCTGCTCAGTCGATCGATAGGTCTACAGAGGTCTATTGATCAGCCTTGGCATCTCCCCCTCCCTATTGATCGCTCTGTTGGTCTCCCCGTCGATCAAACCGACGAGCGCTTTCTCTGCTGATGAGTTATTGACCTTTATATCTTTATTATCCATAGTGTCTTGATCATCAATTAGTCCATAATGTCTCTCTTTATTGATCAATCTCTTGGCCTATATGTTTCTATCGGTCAATCTATTGATCTATTGATCAATCCACAGCACCTCCATTGATCCATCTGATGGTCTGTGTGTCTCTGTTACCAATAAATTGATCTATAATTTAGTCATTGATCGACCTATTGGTCTGTATTTTTTCTACTGATGAATCTATTGAACCAGGATCCACTGATCAATCTAATGACCTGTCTCTCTATTGATCAATCTATTGGTCTATCAATCAATGTATTGATTTATAATCTTTTGATTGATCAATGTCTCAATCTCTCTATCGACCACTCTATTGGCCTATAATCTTTCTATTGATTGATTTATTGACCTTTAATCTCTCTGTTGATTGATCTTCCTGTAGATCAACCTATTGACCTACAATCTATTGATCAATATAGTGATCTTTATCTATTGACTGATCTAATGGTCTCTATTGATCAATTTATTGAACTTAAATCTCACTGTTGATCAATCTGATTGATCTTTAATCTCAATCTATTAACATATAATCTTTCTATTGACTGTGCATCAATCTTGATCTCTTTATTGATCAATCTCTTGACCCATAACCTGTCTATTGATCAATCTTTCTCTCTATTCGATCAATCTATTGAGCTTTAATATCCCTCTTGACCAGTCCATTGGCCTCTCTCTCTCCTGATCAACACATCGGTCTCTCTATTGATCCACTCACCTGTCCGTCGCGCTCGTTGTCTCCCAACCTCTCCCAGCAGCAAACCCCACTCCCCGGAACCGTCTGCCGGCAGCTACCACCCCTCTGCCCTGCAGCTGCCCATGGCCACAGCCCTGTCCCCGTCCCCCTCCCTGTCCCCACTCCTATTTAAAGGCACCCCCGGTCACGGTTAACGTTTGACTGTGGTGGGACCAGATCCCGCTATGGGTCAGTGGAGGTGATCATCAGGCGGAAATGCTGGCGCCAGCCATGCTGGTCCCCAACCAGGGATGCCCGATGGCTCCCCAGGGCCATCCCATCCTCTCCATCCTCTTCCTCGGCGAGGACACCCCCAACCCCAGGTGTATGGGGACCACACCAGCCCCCCCACCCCAGCTTGTTTTTACCATCCATGGTGGCTGAATCATGGGGCAAAGTCCCCAGGAGCCCTGAACTGGATCCGTGGGAGCCCCTTGGACCCGGGGCAGGAGGGCAGCGGGAGGCGGCGGAGCGTAGGCAGAATGGGGCAGTGAGCGGGGGGCTTGGGGGTGGCTTGAGGGGCAGGACACCTGGGTGTGTGCTGGGTGGCCAGAAGCTTGGCTCCTTGGGATGGCTGGGTCCTTGGGGCATCTGGGCACCCCCATGCCTTGATTCCTGGGATCCCTGGGTCTTTGGGATGTCTGGGTCCTTGGGACGTCTGGGCATCCGTGTCTCTGGGTCCTTGGGACATCTGGACGCCTGGATCCTCAGCATCTCGGGGTTGTTGGGATCCCTGGGCACCCGGACACGTGGGTCCTCAGGACCCCTGGGTCCTTGGGGTCCCTGGGTCCTCCCTGCGCTCTTGAGTGTTACTCTCCCTCCCTTGCAGTGCAGGGGGAGGAGGGGACGGTGGAGGGTGGGGGGGACGCGATGCCGAGGACGCAGCACCCCACTGGGTCCCATATTTGCCTTAGGGGCGGGATGGCCAGGCTGCGCGGGACCCCCCGCGGCCGTGGGAAAACAACACACACACCCCCCCCTCCCCTCCCCGCGCCCTCCCACCGGTCGCGTTTCACACGATTTTTGCTTTTATTATTTTTATTCCAGCGCAGAAAAACCATCCTGCGAAAGCAGCGGTCAGAGGGGATGCCCCATCCCCCAGCCTTGCATGGAGAGGAGGACGCCTGGGTCCCCTCCTTGGCCATGCAAGAGGGTGCCCATGGTCATCGCTGTCCCTTTGCTCTTCTCGGGGGGGTGCACCCCCCTGGTTCCACTCCTGCTCCTTCATCTGCTGGGTCTGGGGGAGTCTTGGGGGTCCCCCAGGAAGGTTGGCACTAGCAGGGCCCTGTGGTGCCGGTGGGCTGAAGTGGGATCTGAAGATCTTGGGCTTCGTCCTTCTGGGGCTGGGTCCTGGGGGAAGAGGGAGGATGGGGTACAGTTCTGGGGGGGCAGATGGGATTTAATGCTGCTGTTCCCCCTCCTTCCCCGTGGACCTGTCCATCCGTCTTCATAGATATCCATCTGTCCATCCTTTCATCCATCCATTGCCGTGCTCTTCTTCCTGTCCACCCATCTGGCCATCCACCCGTCTCCGTCCAGTCCCATCCACTCCTGTCCATCCATCCCCTCACACAACCAATCCTCTACCTGTCCACCCCCACCTCCAACCAACCCTTCTCTCCCACCGTCCCTCCCTGGGCCCTCCCGTCCCTCTGTCCCTCTCCTTGTCCTTCCGTCCCTCCAACCCCACCTGCCCTCCACCTCCTCCACAGTCTCAGGCAGTGCCATGTCCCGTGTCTCCGGCAGGAAGATGGCCACCAGCCCCGACACCACTGGGGCTGCTCCGTAGATGATGAAGGGCAACACAGGGAAGACCTCACCCGCCATCTTCACCAAGGGGGCCGTGATGCTGCCCAGACGGGCCATGGTGTTGGCCAACCCCATGCCTGTCTGCCTGTGGGACACCGAGAGGCCCTGAGGGACCAGCCTGCATGGTCACGGCCACCGTGTCACCTCCCCCAACCTCCACCCCCACTCCTTACCGAATAACAGTGGGGTAGAGCTCACCCGTGTAGAGGAAGACGCAGTTGAAGGACGCGGCCAAGCAACCCTTACCGAAGACGGCCAGAGCAGTCCGAAGCATCCGCAGGTCTGTGGGGGTGAGGACAGGACATCTGGGACTCGCTTTGGTGTCACTAGTTGGAGTTGGGTTGGGTTGATGGTGGGTGATGAAGAGAGGAGACCCCAGACACCAGGGTTTCAGGCAAATCACCCGTAAAAAGCTAAAATCACTCCGCCTGTGGATTATGTTAACGGGCGGAGCTTGTTTTGTCCCTCACAGACGGTGCCTTATGGGCTGGAGATGAAGGGGACACCACGGCCGCCACCCCAGCCCTCACCTCGTGGTACCAAGATGTTGGCCAAGATGGCCAAGCCAGCCAGGATGAGGGCGACGGACTGGGTGAAGCGTCGCCCCACGAAGGTGATGGTGAGGATGGAGAGCAGCTTGGCCGGGATGTCCACGGCCCCAAAGATGAGCTGGATCACGTAGATGTTGAAGTCAAAGTTTTGCAGGTCCATGGCCAACCCGTAGTAGGCGAAGCTGGTGGAGAACCTAGGCCAAGAAGAGGTGAGGAGGGGGCAAATCTCCCTGGTTGGGAGGTGTGGGGTAGGATACAGGGGTCACACACCAGCCCCTGGCCTGTAGGATCCAGCCAGGAGATCTGTGTCCCTTCCTGGAGCACATGTGGGCCACGAGACCTCTGTTGACCGAGTCCTGCACTTCACTTTCCAATATGGACCCAGCTAAGGTGGGTGGATGCAGGAGGTGTTTGGGGAAGGGTGGCTGGATCACCAGCTGGGGGGGACGGATAGACAACCCCCTACTGATGTCCTCCACCACCGGGCATACCACACGAAGCAGAGGCAACAAGAGATGCGGCGCACAACGGGTGTCCGGACCAGGTCGAGCACCGTGTGGTGACTCCCCGATGAAGCCATCTCCTTCTGCATGTAGGACCTCAAGGCCTAGAGGGAGAGGGGGGTCTCTGGGGTGGGAGGAGCAGAGAGGGGAACCAGGGTGGATCTCGGAGGCAGCAGGGGAGTAAGCCCTGGGCAGGGTGGGTGGAGGGTGAGTGGGAGGAGGATGGAGGGACGGACGAACAGATGGATGGACATGGGGGACGGAGGTGGTGGATAGATGGGTGGTGGATGGAGCTGGATGGAGATGGATGGTTGTATAAAGGGATGGATGGATGGAGCTGGATGGAGATGGAGATGATGGAGATGGATGGAGGGAGGGAGGGATGGACAGACGGATGGAGGGGTGGCTGTAGACAACTTTTTGGGGCTGGAAAGATGGGTGTAGGAGAGCCCCACTGTTGGCCGTCTACTTGAGGGCCAGGAGAGTGGGGGTCACTTCCCCCCACCCCCTATAAAACACCCCAGAGATGCCCCAGGGGACTCAGCCAGAGCCTTTACTTCTATATCAAGCTTGTCCCCTTCTTCCTTCTTCCCATTTATCCTGGCCACTTTCTGGAGCTCCTTCAGGGCTTGGTGGGACTTCCCCACCATGACCAGCCAGCGAGCTGACTCTGTTAACCACCTGCGGAGGAGATGGGGGCAGGATCCTGAAGATCATCCCACCATCCCTCTGCCAGTGTCACCAGCGGTCTGCGCCTCCAGCCACCTCCCCGTGCCTTCATCCATCCCCCCCTCCGTCCATCCTTGCAGCTTCTATTCATTTCCTTCCATCCGCCCATCCCTGCAACCCTCCCTCATTCCATCCCTCCCTCCACCCATCCGTATCTCCATTTCTCCGTGCATCCACCCCTCCATCTATCCACGCCGGCGTCCATCCCTCCATCCACGACTCCCTCCCTCCCGCTTCTCCTCCTCACCATGAGTAGAGGAAGAAGCAGAAGAAGGGCAGCGACACGGTGAGCTGCAGCCAGCGCCAGTCGGGGACGGCGTAGGCGATCCCGGCCAGCAGGAACTGCCCGGTGGTGTAGCAGTAACCCATGAAGGTCCCCACGAGCGCCCGGGTGCGAGTGGGCATCCACTCCAAAGCTGCCGAGACACACGGAGACATGGAGCAGAGCAGGAGGGTGCCCGGGGCCGGTACCGTGGGGCTGGTGGTGGCCACGTACAGAGGGAGACGCTGTTGAGGACGATGCCGGAGAAGGCCATGCCCGTGAGGAAGCGGAAGAGGCAGTAAACAGTGAAGGTTGGGGCGAAGGAGGAGCACGTCCCCATGGTGCCCATCTGAAGGTAGCACCAGGTGAGCAGCGACCGGCGACCAAACCTGGGTGGTGAAGAGGAAGAGGGGGGTGAGGAGGAGGAATAGGGGGCGAGACAACCCCACGATGCTGCCCCACCACCCCACCTGCCCACGGGGATGGGGGGGGGGTCCCCTCCTCACCTGTCTGAGAGACCCCCGAAGACGATGCCGCCCACCAAGACACCGGCCATGTAGAGCGACTGGGCCAACTGCTTCAGGCCCCGGGAGCTGCACACCAGGTCCCACTGCCGAGGGGCAAGGACATGGGGTGGGTCGGAGATGGGGAGAGACCCCTCTGGCCTCCCTCCTGCCCCCCAAAACTGGCTGTGGTGGCTGGTAGGGTTGAGCCAACGCCAACAACCAACGGACGGCCAATGGAAACACGAGGAAGGTGCCAATAAACCCTTGGCCGCCCTTCCCAGCATCCCCATGGCTGGAAGCTCCTTCCAGGGGTCATCTGGCCCTTTTTTGACCCCCTGGTTGATGGCCACCGTCTCCCTCATCCCCCCCTTCCCTCTCCTGAGCTCTCACGGCGTTGAGTGCCTCCACCAAGGGTCGAGTGGGGAAGATACTCCAGCTGGAAGAAGCCAACATCGTGATGACAGCGGCCCCTTCACTGGCGCCTCAAGGTGGGAACTGCACACGGGATTGGGTGAAACACGCCGTGAGCCCCACATCCCCCCCCCCTGCTGCTGCCGTCCTACCTCGGTGATGATGGTCCTGGTGAAGACGCTGCGGTCATAGGTCCAACCGTCATGGCAGGGCTCTGTCTCCGGCCAGCTGCTGTTGGGAGCTGAGCCATTGGCCTCCAAAAGCCACCACTGCGGTGTCACGAAGCGCCGGCATCGCTCACCGCGGGGAACCGAGACCCTCAGCAGGTCCTGGGGGTCGAGGCCGGTGGCGTTGGCCTCCCAACGAAGCCGGCAGCGATGGTCGCTGGTGGCGGCCGTGAAGTTCTGCAGAAGGTTGTGACTGGCCATCATGAGGACGGGCAGGGCCAGGAGGAGCACCGAGGCCACCTGGAAGCGTCCCATGCCCCCCACGTGCTCCAGGAGGCTGGCGAAAGCCATGCTGCCACCGTGAGACCCCGGGAACGCCCCACAGCCATGCACGCCTGCCCCAAAAGGGATGGATTTCACCCCCAAAAATGCTTCCCTCGCTCCCGCAGTGTCCTCGCTCCACAGGCACCGGGGGTGGTCTCCTATATAACCCGGCCAACGGCTGTTTTGGGTTAATGTTTGACATCTGGGGTGGGCTTTTTTGGTGATTTTTTTTTTTTTTTTTTCCCCAGCAGGAGAAGGCAGAGGCAGGTAGGCAAAAGTGCAGGCGAGGACAGCGCAGAGGTGTCCGGGGGGCGGGCCACCAAGCGCCAGCAAAAGGTGGCCAGAGCCAAATCCGTGGGCACTTCCCTTCCCTCGTTGCGGCAGCAAAAACGTCCCCAAAACAGGGCAAAATGGGAGCAATCCGGGGCAGGAACAAAACAAATGATTCTCTTTTATTCTATTATTTTCCAGCGTTGCTTTGTTGAGGGGAAGAGGTGGCTTTTGGAGAGGGGCCATCTGGGACCAACCTCGTTCATCCGGCTCATGGGGTACTCTCAGGTGGGCGTCCCGGAAAGGTGGGGTTGGGGGGGGGGGGATGTCTCCTGGCTTGGGACAATGTATGGCCTTCGCCAGCCCCATTGGGTTAAATTTTAGCGCTTTCTGTGGTCAAAAGGGGACCGAAAGGTGCTGACGGAGGTGGCCCTGCTTGGGTCAGCGCATTCTCCGCCTGGGGAAGCCGGGGGTTAATTTTTGATGGGGTCGGACCAAGGGGGGGCGTTGATGGGGCCAAGGGACACGTCGGCAGTTGGGAGCAAGGGCCGTGGTGGCCTCAGGGGGGAAATCGGGGAAGGGGCGTCACGGTGGCAGCACCACAGGTTGCTGGGAGGGGGCCGGGGTGGGATTTGGGAGCTCCTGACCCTTCCACCCTTCTCTGAGATTTGGGGGGACCCTCTACCAAGAAGGTTTGGTGTTACTGGGTGTCACCTTGTTGGAGGTGCCCTCCAGCGTGGTGTTCTTGGGTGCCATCTTATTGGTGGTGACCTCAGGGACAAGGTTATGAGGTGTCATCGTATTGAAGGTGACCCGCAAAGTGGTGCCCTTGGGCAAGGCAGTTTTGGAGGTCACCTTGGGAACAAGGTTTTGAGCTATCACTGGAGGTAACCTCCAACATGGGGGTTCCAAGGTGCCATCTTCTTGGAGGTGACCTCAGGGACCAGGTTTACGAGGTGTCACCTCATTGAACGGGGCCTCCGAGGTGTTCTTGGGCATTGTCTTATTGGTGGTGACCTCAGGGACAAGGTTATGAGGTGTCACCTTATTGAAGGTGGCCTCCAACGTGATGTTCTTGGGCACCATCTTTTTGGAGGTGACCTCAGGGGCACAGCTCTTAGGCATTGGCCTATTGGAGGTGACCTCAGACATGGTTATTGGGTGTCATCTTATTGGGGGTGACCTTGGGTAGGCTCAGATAACACCCCAAGACGTTGTCCCCACCAGGGCTGCTTTATTCCTCCAAGGACTTCCCCTGCCCCACACAGGGAGGTCACCAGCCATGGGGCAGGCAGCAAATTCATATTCGTCCCCAAACAAGGCTGCGGGGACCCATGGAGGAGGGTGCCGAGTGTAGGGTGTTGTCCCCCCACACCCCGTGGTCCTTCAGGCCTCCTTCTGTGGGGCCTTGTCCTGGGGCTGGAGGGGGATCTTCTCCTTTGAGTCATCTGTCTTCTTCCGCTTGGCCCTGGAGGGAGGAAGATGAGGAGGAGGAGGGTCCATAGGGCGTGGCAGGATGGGTCAGCCACTGGCAGGGTGGGAAGCAGCCCAGCCTGCACTGTGTCCGTCATCTGTCCAGCCACTCACATCACTGGTTCGTCTGCCAACACACCCGTCCACTTGGCCCTCAGCACATCGATCTGTCCCTCCATCCAGAAGCCCTTCAGCTTTCAGTCCACCCAACCATCCATCATCCATCCATCCATCCATCATCCATCCATCGTCCAACCATCCATCATCCAACCATCCATCATCCAACCATCCATCATCCATCCATCCATCATCCATCCATCGTCCAACCATCCATCATCCATCCATCCATCCATCATCCATCCATTCATCATCCAACCATCCATCGTCCAACCATCCATCGTCCATCCATCCATCGTCCAACCATTCATCATCCATCCATCCATCCATCATCCAACCATCCATCATCCAACCATTCATCATCCAACCATCCATCCATCATCCAACCATCCATCCATCATCCAACTATCCATCGTCCATCCATCCATCATCCAACCATCCATCCATCCATCATCAATCCATCATCCATCCATCCATCATCCATCAAACCATCGTCCATCCGTCCATCTGTCCATCATCCAACCACCATCCAACTGCCATCCAACCATCCATCTGTCCGTCCATCCATCCGCCTGCCCCTCCCTCCCTCCCTCCCGCATGCCCACCTGCTCTCCACCTCCTCGATGGTGTCGGGCAGGGGCCTGTTGAGGGTCTCTGGGAGGAAGCCGGCCGCCACGGCTGCCACCACAGGGGCCACCCCATAGACCGCAGGGGGCAAGAAGGGGTAGTATTCATCCATCATCTTCACCAGTGGCGCCACGATGCCACCCACTCGGGCCATGGTGCTGCCAAAGCCCAGCCCGGTCTGCCTGCCGGCACCGGGGGAGGTCAACATGGAGCAGAGCCCACCCTGGGGGGGTGTCACGGGTGGGTGATGGGGGACCTGCCCCACTGAGGAGTCATGGGGGCAGGGTCTTACCTGATGGGAGTGGGGTAGAGCTCGGTGGTGTAGAGGAAGACGCAGTTGAAGGAGGCGGAGAGGCAGCCCTTGCCGATGACGGCCAGCGCCGTGCGCACCGTCTGCAGCTCTGGGGCAGAGAGAGGGACGGGGTGGACTCTGCGTTTGGGCAGGAGCCACCTCAGGGACGGGGCGATGGTGGGGAGGAGAAAGGAGGGAGGAGGTAGGGCTGGAGAGCTGGATAGAGAGAGGAGCAATTGGATGGATGGTTGGAGACGTGGATGGGTGGGCTCTGAGATGGAGAGTCACCATCCTTGGTGACATTCAAAAGCCATCTGGACGTAGTCTTGTGCCCAGCTCTAGGTGGCCCTGCTCGAGCAGGAGGGTTGGACCAGATGACCTCCAGAGGTCCCTTCCAACCTCAACCACACTGTGGGCAAGTGAGAGGTTGGAGAGTTGATTGGTGGGACGGAGGGATGGAGAGATGAGAGCGTGGATGGCGAGGCAGGGAGGTGCGGCTGGAGAAGGGAGGGATGGGTGAAGAGCAAAGCGGAGTTGTGTGATGGACTGGTGGGGACATGGGTGGCTGGACAGAGCAGTGCAGAAGACCCCCATCGCTCCACCGCACCCACCTGTGGAGACAAAGATGTTGGCAATGATGACCAGCCCCGCCAAGAAGAGGGCCACCATGAGTGACACCCGCCGGCCAATGTAGCTCACGGAGACGGTCACCACCACTTTGGCCGGGAAGTCAACGGCGCCGAAAATCACCTGGATGAGGTAAATGCTGACACCAAAGTTTTGCAGGTCCATGGCCAGCCCGTAGTAGGAGAAACTGATGGAGAACCTGGAGCAGGGTGGAGAGGGGCATGGACTTTGAGGTGGCGTGACCTCCCTGGGATGTCACCATGGCGGGGGACCGGGCAGGGATCTCAGGTGGAGGAGAAGGCGGCTGCGGTACAGTTGGGTGGCTGGATCGTCTGTCCAGCTGTCCGTCTTTCCATTCGTCCACCTGTACATCTGACCAACGCTCCAACCATCTGCCCGTCTACCCTTCCATCCTTCCTTCCACCCACCCACCCAGCCAGCCTTCCAACCAACCAGCCGTCCCTCCCTCCTCCTCCTCAGCCCCATCAGACGCCCCCAGCCCAGCCCCACCAGACGATGGAGAGGCAGAAGAAGATGTGGCGGATGACTGGGGTCCGGACCAGGTCGGAGATGGTGTAGGACGACTTCAGACCAGCCAACTCCTCCTTCATGTTGGACTTCAGGATCTGAGAGAGGGAGAAATGGGAGAGGTGGGGAGTGGAACGGGGTGGGAGACCAAGACCCCCCTCACCAGGGGGCCACCCTACCTCTACCGTGATCTTCTCCCCTTCCTCCTTTCTCTTGTTAATCCTGGCCACTCGCTGCAGGACCTTCACGGCCCTCTCAGCCTTCCCCGAGAGCACCAGCCAACGGGCGGATTCAGCCAACCACCTGCAGTCAACGAGGGGGAAACTGAGGCGCGAAGAGAGGCCCACGGGTCCCCATGGCGTTCCCCAAGGGATCCAAGCGTCCTACCAGGAGTAGAGGAGGAAGACGAAGAAGGGCAGGGAGACGGTGAGCTGGAGCCAGCGCCAGTGGGGGACAGCGTAGGCCACACCAGCCAGCAGGATCTGGCCCAGGGTGTAGGCAAAGCCGGTGATGGCCACGGTGATGGCGCGGTAGGGCGTGGGGATCCACTCCACCACTGCAAGGGACCACGGGGACACGGCTGACTCGGTGTCCCGCCCCTCCGTGACCTTCCTGGTGAAGGTGGCCTTCCCATCATGCCCAGATGTGTCCGCACCACATGGCCCCATCCACGGCCACGGTGATGTCCCCGTCGGTGACCACTGGGATGTCCCCAGCAGCAGCCACAGGGACGTCTCCATCTGTAGAGAGGGGGATGTCCCCACCCATGGCCACTGGGACATCCCTATCCATGGCCATGGGGTCGTCCCCGTTCACAGCCGTGCCGATTGTCCCCACCCAGAGCCACGTGGCCGTCCTCATCGCTGTCCCCAAACATGGTGACCGGGGACATCCACCTCCATGGCCATGGCGATGTCGCTCTCTGTGGCCACGGTGATGTCCCCACCCATGGCCACTGGGACATCCCCAACCACGGCCATTGGGTCGTCCCCATCCATGGCCATGCCAATTGTCCCCCGCCATGTCCCTGTGGTCATCCTCCTCCCTGTCCCCTCACCCAGGCAGGCGATGCTGAGGCCGAAGCCGGAGAGGGCCATGCCACCGGCGAAGCGGAAGACGCAGTAGGACGCGTAGTTGGGGGCGAAGGCCGTGCACGTCCCCATCACCCCCAGCTGCAGGTAGGACCACATCAACATGGCCTTGCGCCCAAACCTGCAATGGGGAGGCACTGGGTGCCACTGGGTGCCAAGGGGTGATGGTCTGTCCAACGCCCCATGGGGAAACTGAGGCACGGGGAGGGGTCTCTGCTGCTTTTACCTGTCTGAGAGGCCCCCCAGGACCAGGGCGCCCACCAGGACCCCCGCCATGTAGATGGACTGGGCCATCTGCCGGAGCTGCCGGTAGCTGCAGACGAGGTCCCACTACGGGGACGAGGACGAGGTGAGGACAACCCGTCTTCTCCTTCCAGCCATCAGTCCCTCCTCTTCTCCCCTGGCCATCCATCCGTCTGTCCCACCATCCCCATCCCCATCCAGCTTCATCTCCATCCCTCCAACCCCGAAGGACTCCATCGCCTCCTCCCCATCTCCGTACGGTTCCATCTCCACCCGTCTGTCTCCATGAGGATCCATCCCTCCGTCCCTGTCCCCACCTCGGAGAAGTTGGTGGCCACGTGGACGCTATTGTCACCTTCCCACCCTCCACCCTCCATCCCTCCCCACCTCACCTCCCCCCATCCCCATGCCCACCTCGGTGACGATGGTGGCCACGTAGATGCTGCGGTCGTAGTCCCAGCCATCGTGGCAGGGCTCGGTGGGCCAGGGGCCGGTGCTGCCGTTGGCAGGGGACGAGGCCACGTAGCGCTGGCAGGACCCCAGGGTGGCATCAGGAGGCCCCAGGGTGCTATTGGACCACCCCAGGGTGGCATTGGAGGACCCCAAGGTGGCATTGGAGGACCCCAAGGTGGCATCAGGCTGGACATGGGTGCCATCAGGGGACCCCGGTGTGCCATCACGTGTGATGTGGGTGGCACCGGGGATGTGGGTGCCATTGGGAGACCCCAGGTTGCCATCGGGGGACCTCAGGGTGGCACGAGGGGACCCCAAGGTGCCATCGGGAGACTTCAGGATGGCATTGGAGGACCTCAAGGTGCCATCAGAGGCTGCCAAAGTGCCATCACGGGTGGCTCCAGGTGGCCCTGGGGTGGCGCTGGGGACACTTGGGGTGGTACCGGGACCGGGGGTGACAGTGGGGACGCGGCAGCGGTGAGGGGGGACGGCAGCGGTGAAGTTCTGCAGCAGGTTGTGGCTGGCCATGAGCAGGATGGGCACCGCCAGCAGCGCCGTCTGCAGCACCTGGAAGCGTCCCAGCCCCCCGACCTGCTCCAGCACCGCCCCGAACGGCATCCTGGGACGCGGGGACACCGTCAGACACGGGGACACCGCTGGACACCGGGGCGTGGGGAGCATCATCGCCGATGGGGCCACGCCCACCCCTGGGGCCACCGTCACCCGCTGGGATTCCGTCAACCACAGGGACACGGTCACCCATGGGAACAGCGTTGGACACAGGGTATGGGGACACCGTCACCCGTGGGGACACCGCTGGACACCAAGGTATGGGGAGCACCATCGCTCATGGGGACACCATCGCTCATGGGGCCATCACCACCCTTGGGGACACCGCTGGACACCAGGGTATGGGGAACAACGTCACTCATGGGGACATCACCACCCTTGGGGACACCATCACAGGGGTCACTGCCACCCACGGGGACGTGGGGAGGTGGGACATGAGTGTTGTGTGGACACGGGTCATCCCCCAGCAGGAGTGTTGAGGTGGGGACAGCAGGACGTGGGGACACGGGGACGGGGACGAAGACGTGGGGATGTGGGGCGAACACAGGGCTGTGGTGACACGGGTCAGACATGGGGAGGGGACACGGGGCAGGCGCAAGGACAGGGACGGCGGGGACACAGCAGGGGGGGACACGGTGACCACCAGGGACAGGGATCAGACAGGAACGGTGTCACCACTTGCGTCACACGTCCCCAACCCCTCCCGATGTCCCCATCCCCTCCCAGCGTGTCCCTGTCCCTGCTCCACCTCAGCCCGCTCCCTGGGGACGGGGACATCCGGCCAGCTGTGACTCCCGTGTCCCCAAGGTGAAGGGTCCCTTCTCTGATGTCCCCAGCACGTCCTGGTCCCGCGTCCCCTGGCCCCCACGTCCCTTCTCCAATGTCCCCATCCCCTCAATGGCCCAAACCTGTCCCCATGTGTCCTCTTCTGGCGTCCCCAACGTCCCCTGGTCCCCAACCCCTACCTGAAGTTCCCGACTTGACCCACTTCGGTGTCCCCAACCCATCCCAGGTCCCCTCCGCGATGTCCCCAACTTGTCCTCACGTGCCAGTCTAATGTCCCCCCCATCCCCTCCATGACATCCCCACCCTGTCCCACTGTCCCCTCCACGACGTCCCCAACCTGTCTCAACGTCCCCAACCCATCCCACTCTTCCCTTTCTGATGTCCCCAACCTGTCCCTACGTCCCCTCTGTGATGTCCCCAACCTGTCCCAACATCCCCAACCCATCCTCCATCCCCACCGTGCCCCTCAGCGTCCCCAACCCATCCCACTGTCCCCCTTCTGATGTCCCCAACCCATCGCGGGCCCCCTCCATGATGTCCCCAACCTGTCCCCATGTCCCCAGCCCATCCCCACGTCCCCACCGTGCCCCTCAGCGTCCTCGCTGTCCCCCTCCGGGATGTCCCCACCCCATCTCATGTCCCTTAGCGTCCCCAACGTGTCCCACTGTCCCCCTTCTGACGTCCCCACCCCATCCCAGGCCCCCTCCACCGTGTCCCCAACCTGTCCCCATGTCCCCACCCCGTCCCCACTGCGCCCCTCAGCGTCCCCACCCCGTCCCGCTGTGTCCCCGAGATGTCCCCGCACTCTCCGGCGGTACCTGGCCTCCTCGGGGTGACGTCCCCGTCCCCGGGGTCCCCCCGGCCGCTGGCCCCGTTATATAAGGCGAAAAGCGGCTCTTTTGGTTAAAGTGTCACCGGGATTAGGCCGAGGGAGGGGGGAGGAGGCGGATTCCAGCGCCGCGGGCGCCCGGACGCCTGGGGCCACCCGACGCCTGGGTCCCCCCGCCCGCCGGCCCCACACGCGCCCGAGGGGCCTATAGAGCCCCTATAGGGTAGGTCCCCCCTATAGATCACCCCCCCCCCCCGCTGAGGACACCCCCACCCTCCCCTTGTGCCCCCTGCAGACCCTAAGGAAGCCCTATAGGGCCCCAATGGTGCCTACAACGGCCCTATAGATCCCCCAGGAGCCCCTATAGCGGCCCTAAGGCTCCCCTGCAGCCCCCCCAATGCCGCCTGTGGGACCCTGATGGCCCCGACCCCACCTCGCGCCACCCCCCCCCCCACAGGGGCTCCGACAGGCCCCTGTGCACCCCTTATAGACACCTATAGACCCCTCTTGTGCTCCTATAGACCCCCACAGCCTCCTGTGGGCCCCCAGAAGCCTCAGGCCGACCCCTATAGATTCCTACAGCCCCCTCTATACCCCCTGTGGCCCCCATGTGCCCCTTTAAACACCCCATTGCCCCCCCATAGATCCCTTATAGCCCTCTCTAGATCCCTACAGCCCCCTATAGGCTCATTATGGGTTTCTATAGACTCCTGTAAACATCCTATAGACTCCTATAGGCCCTGTGAGCCTCCCTATGGCTCCTATAGCCCCCTCTACCCCCCCCCCACTCCTATAGGTCTCTATAACCCACCCATGAGCTCCTATAGGCTCCTACACACTCCTCGATGGGCTCCTTTAAGTGTCTATAACCCCCCCGCAAAGGGCTCCTACAAATCCTCTCGGGGGCTCCTATAGGTCTCTATAGGTCCCCAAAGGCTCCTACAAACTCCTCCGTGGGCTCCTTTAAGTGCCTACAACCCCCCACCCCCCCCCCCGACAGACTCCTATAAATCTTATAAATCCTCTTGGGTTCTCCTAAAGATCTCTATAGGCCCCTAAAGGCTCCTATAGGCACCTACAGACCTCCCTATGGGCTCCTTTAAGTGCCCATAACCCCCCCAATGGGCTCCTATAGATCCTATAGATCCTCCCGGCAGCTCCTATAGGTCTCTCTAGGCCCCTATAAACCTCTAAAGACCCCTATAAACTCCTTTAAGTACCTACAACGCCCCCCCCCCCAACGGGCTCATCCTATAGATCCTGCCGGGGGGGTCCTATAGGTCTTCCTGATCCCCTATAGATCCCTGAAGGCCCCTATAGATCCCTGAAGGCCCCTATAGGCCGCTCCCGCAGGGTCTCTGCTGCCCTCCAATGGTCGAGAAGGGACCCAGGTGTCCGGGGGGGGGGGAATGGGACCCCCCCAGGTGTCCAGGGGTCCCCAGGCATCTGCATGACCCCTAACCCCGCCCCCCCCCCATAGGGGACCCCAGACGTTCGGGGCGGGGGGGACCCGGGCGTACGGAAACGGGAACTTTATTGAGCCGATACAAAACCTCCCGACTCGTTAAAAGCCACCAAAGGGCCCCAAAATCAGCCTCTTCCTCCCCCCCACCCCCCCCCCCCCCGAACCCCCCCCCAAAAAAGGGGACCCAGGCATCCGGGAGGGGGGGGACCCAGGCATCCGGGCTCCGGGCTGAGCTCCCCCCCCCCCAGAACGGACACAACTCATCACAGCAGTGTCCTCAGGGCAGCAGGGCGGGGGGGGGGGACACACGACACTCCCAGTGCTCCCAGCACCGCTCCCAGCCCCCAGCTGGCCCGAGGCCCACGCTCCCAGTCAGACCGAACTGGGAGGCGGTGCCTGGCCCCGAAACGGGTTGAAATCCTGGATAAACGGGCAAAAAACAGGCGGGGGGGGGGGGGGGGTGTGTGTGTCGGGGGGGGGGTGTGTGTGTATGCTAGGAGTCGTAGTCTTCCTCTTCCTCCTCCTCCTCGCGGGCGCGGGGGGGGCCAGGGGCTGGGGGGAGCCCCCCCGGGAGCCCCCCCGGGAGCGCGGGGGGTCCCAGCGGCGCGAAGGGCACCCCGGGGCTGTGGGAGAGGGGTCAGCGGACACAGGCGTCCGGGGAGGGGGGGAGAAGGAGAAGCCCCCCCCCCTTAAAAACCTACATTTTGGGGTGTTCTCCCCCCCCCCCAAAAGGGACCCACTTGTATGAGTGCACCTCCCCCCCCCCCCCCCAAAAAGGGACCCAGGTGTCCATGGGGGGGAAGGGAGGGGGGGGCTATACCCACCCATCCCCCTCTAAAAACACATTTTTTTGGGGCTCTCCCCCCACCCCCACCCTAAAGGGACCCAGGTGTCCGCGTGCACCCCCTCCCCCCCCAGCCCCCCCCCCCCAAAATAAAGGGACCCAGGCGTCCATTGAGCTGGTACCTGGCAAAGTTGAGGGGGGGTCGGGCGGGGGGGGGCTGTGGCGTCTCTTCCTCCCCGTCGCTGTCACTGTCCTCAGAGTCCTCCTGGGGGGGCGGGGGGGGGACACAATGACAGTGAAGGCACCCAGGTTACCCGCACACCCATCCCCAGGGGAGCCAGGTGTCCGGGCACCCTCCACCCCCCCGCCCAGAGGACCCCCCCCTCCATCCCCAGGGCACCCAGGTATCGCCCCCCCCCCGCCCCCAAGGGAACCCCCCCAAACCCCCCATGGACCCCTCTGACCTTCAAGAGACCCAGATATCAGGGCTCAAACCAAGGGACCCCGGTGTCCAGGCACCCCCCCCCCCGAAAGGGACCCCCCCCCCAACCCAAAAGGGCACCGAGGCATGTGGGTGCTGCCCCCCCCCCCCCTTCCCCCCCAGCTACCTCCTGCTCCGAGTCCGTCCCCGACTGTTTGGGGTCCTTCCCCTTCGCCCCGGGACCCCCGTTCTTCCGGCCGGCGCCCGGGCGGCGACCCCTGCAACAGACCCCCCCCGCCCGCCCCCCCCTTCATCAGGGGACACAGGCGTCTGGGGGACACCCCCGCCGCCCCCCCGCATCCCTACCAGGTGCTGGGGGGACCCAGGCGTTCGGGGAGGGGACCCCAGAATTGGGGGACAGCCAGGCAGCTGGCGGGGGGGACCCAGGTGTTTGGGGGGGGGCACCCAGGCATCCAGGGGATACCCCCCCTACACACACACCCCCCCTGCGGCACCCACAAGGTGCTGGGGGGGACCCAGGCGTTCAGGGAGGGACCCCCAGCATTTGGGGGGGGACCCCGGCAGCTGGGGGCGGGGGGGGGGAACGACCCAGACGTCACGGGGAGGGGGGGGGGGACACCCCCAGGGCTCCGTCCCACCTTCGGGGTCCCCGCTCGCCCTCGCCATGGGGCTCCTCGCCCTCCCCCTGCATGTCTGGCACGGCGGCCACCAGGTCCTTCAGGAAGTCGAACTGCTGCTCCAGCTCGATGCACTGCTTCCTGCGGGGGGGGGGGGGGGGGGGACCTCAGCAAGCCACGCCCACGGGCCACACCCATCCACAAGCCCCACCCCCCCACCCCCACCCCACCCCTGGCACCCGTTTCTGTCGTAAGTCTTTGGGTGGAGGAAGCGGGGAAACTGAGGCAGGGAGTGCAAAGGGGAGCCAGGCGTCTGGGCAACCCTTCCCAAGGGGGACCCACACCCCCCAGGGGACCCAGGGCATCCGGGGGACCCTTTTGCACCCACCCCCCTCAAAGAGGACCCAGGCGTCTGGGGGACCCTCCCCAACGCCCCAGGGGGACCCACGAGTCCCAGGGAACCTTTCCCCACCCCCCCCAGGGGGACCCAGGCGTCTGGGGGGGCCCTTCCCCACTCCCACAGTGAGGACGCAGGCATGTGGGGGGAGCCTTTTGCACCCCACCCCCTCCCACCCCCCCCCCCCCAAGGGGACCCAGGCACCTGGGGTGGGGGGGGGGTTACCCACAGGTGGGAGGTCGTCATGGTCTTGGCGTTCCGGGACTGGGTGACGTGACAGGCCTTTCGCAGCAGCGACTCCAGGAAAAGCTCCAGCGCCCGGGCTGAGCCGCTAAGGACCCCCACGGACCCAGGCGTCTGGGTGCCGCCCCCCCCCCCACCACCACCCCTGCCCTCCCTGGGACCCCCAGGGAACCCAGGCATCCGGGGCAGCCCAACCCCCCCCCCCCCCCAACCCCCTACTCCATGGGACGCAGCGCTACCGAATGGCCAGAGGGGACCCAGGGGACCAGGGAAGGACGTGGGGGGGTGGGGGGGACCCAGGTGTCTGAGGTCAGGGGATCCCGGGGGAGCCCAGGCTTCTGCGGGGGGAGGGACCCTGAGGAGACCCAGGTGTCTGGGGCCGGGGGGGGGGGGGCGGCGGTCCTGGGGGGCCCGAGGCGTCCGGGAGGATACAGATGATGACGGGGACGGCAGCCGCCACCTTCCCGATCTCCTCGTCCGTTTGCATGATCTTCTTGATCCGCGCCTACAGGGAAAGGCGGGAAACTGAGGCACGGCCACGCCCCCCCCCCGCAGGCCACGTTCCCCCCCCCCCCCGCAGGCCACGCCCATCGCACAAACCCCACCCCAAATCCGCGACCCCACACCCCCCCCCCCCCGACTCCATCTTCCCACCTGGGCCAGGAAAGGAGGGAGGAGGGATACACACCCTGCCCCGCACAGGCCACACCCACTCAACGAAGCCACGCCCCACACAAAGCCACGCCCTGTCAAGCCCCGCCCCCTTCCAGTCTCTCCCCGGCCTAGAAAGAGACCCGCCGCACAGGCCCCGCCCCCTCGCTCAAGCCCCGCCCCCAACCGCAGCCAATCCCCTTCAAGCTGTGCGGTGGGCGGAGAATGAGGTCCCGCCCCTGCACAGGCTCCGCCCACTCAAAGCCGCGCCCCCTCTCCGAGGCCACGCCCCTGCGCGGACGAGACCCCCGAGCCCCCTCAGGCTGCACGCCCAACGAGGCCCCGCCCACCACAAGCCACGCCCCCTCACAACATCACGCCCCCCACTCCCCCGTTGCCATGGTGATGCCAGCCTTCCCCCCCCCCAGCCCCGGCCCGGGCCCGGCCCTCTCCGCTGACCGGCGGGAACCGCGCGTTGTATTTCTTCTTCTTGCTCGGCATCGCCCCGGCCCGGTCCCGGCCCCCGCTGGATCCCACTCGGGCCCGGCCCCGGCCCCGCTGGGCCGCTCCCGGCCGCTCCCCGCCGCCTCCCGGCGCCGGCCCCGGTCCCACTCCGCTCCGCCGCGGCCTGCCGCCCGGCCCGCCCCGCCCCTTCCGGGACGAAGACACGCCTCTTCCGGATGGAGCCCCGCCCCCTCCAGCGCAGCGTTTCGTAGACGCCCCCGCAGCAGACCACGCCCCCAGCCAAGACCACCGTTCCTCCTCCCTGGCCACGCCCCTCCCCAGCCGATCCCCCGCCTTTCTTACCCAGGCCCCGCCCCCCCGTGGTTGTCCCCGCCCCCCGCGCTGTCAATCAAAGCGCGATCCGGCCTCGGACCGTTTATTGGCGCGACCCCGGCGGGGTGGGGGAGGGGCGGGGGTCGCCCCCTCTTCCCCCCCCCCCCAAAAAGGCACTTTGGTTCGGGGAGGGCGGGGTTAATGCTGGCGGGGGGGGGGAGCGCCGTGCTCCCATTGGCTGCAGCACCTGGGGGGGGGGGGGGGCGGGCAAAGGGCCAGTTGATGGGGGGGGGGGGGGAACGCCCCCCCCGAGGACTCCCAGTAGCTCCCAGTTGCACTCCCGTGGTCCCCAGTGACTCCCAGTTGCCACCCAGTCTAACCAGTAGCTCCCTTGGGACGCTCCCAGCAGTCCCTCAGGGCTTCCCAGTAGCTCCCAGTAACATCCCAGAAACCCCCAGTCCCCCCCCCCGTCAGCTTCCAGCGACCCTCCCCCCCCCCCCCAGTAGCCTCCCAGTTGCGTCCCAGTAGCTCCCAGCGCCCCCCAGGAGCTCCTTGTGATCGCCCCATTCCACCTCCAAGCCTCCCAGTAAGCCCCAGTCACCCCTCGAATCCCCTCCAGTTGCCCCCCATGATCCCTCGAAGCCTCCCAGTAGCCCCCCAGTAACTCCCAGTAGCCCCCCAGTAACCACCCAGTTTTCCCAGCGGACCCCGGCCCTGCCCAGAAGCCTCCCAGTAGCCCCCCCAAAACCCCCCGCTTCCTCCTAAAAGCCTCCCAGTAACTCCCAGTAGCCCCTCAGCGTCCCCTAGAAGCCCCCCAGTAACTCCTACAAGCCTCCTGGTAGCCCCCCCAAACCCCCCAGTTCCTCCTAAAAGCCTCCCAGTAACTCCCAGTTGCCCCCCAGCCCCCCCTAAAAGCCTCCCAGTAACTCCCAGTCCCTCCCAGTTAGGAGGAGGGGAACTGGCTGAGGAAGGCACTGAAGTCCAGGTCTCCCAGGGAAGGCAGCGAGTCCTCGGGGGGGGCCCCCACCCCCAAATCAGGCCCCCCCCCCCCCTCAGGACCCCCCCCCCAACTGGGGAACACCCCCCCCTAACTGGGCCCCCCCGCCGATTTCGGGGCCCCCCCCCAGGGGCTGACTCTGCACCAGCCGGGCGATGGCTTCGGGGTACGACATCAGCATGGGGGGGCCCCCGAAATCTTGGGGGGCCCCCCCAAAATCGGGAGCGCCCCCTCCAAAATCTGGCGGGGGGTCCCCAAAAGTCGGGGGGGGCTCGGGGGGGCCCAACAAGCGCTGGACGTCGGCGGCGTTGATGGTATCGAGGGGGGAGAAAGGGGGGTCCCCCAGAAGCGCCCCGAAATCCAAAGGGGGGGCTCCCCCCCCCCCGTTGCTCCCCCCTCCCGCGGGGGGGGCTCCTTCTTCGAACTGCAGCTGCAGCAGGGCCTCGGCCAGGGGCTCCGCTTCGGGGGGGGGACCCCCCAACAGCCCCCCTGGCCCCCCGAAAGAGAAGGAGGGGGCTGGGGGGAGAGCTGGGGGGGGGGGGACACAGGGGTGAGGGAGGTGCTCAACCCCCCCCTTTGCCCCCCAACCTCCCCATTTGCCCCCCCCTTTGCCCCCACTCCCCTTTTGCCCCCCCCACCCCAACCGCCCCCCCTTTTGCTCCCCACCCCCCCTCAGACCCCCTTTTGCACCCCCACCCCTCCACTGCCCCCCCCCATTTTGCCCCCCACCTCCTTTCTGTCCCTCATTTACTGCCCCCCACCCCCCTATTTGCA
Organism: Sterna hirundo; assembly: GCA_009819605.1. NCBI lineage: Eukaryota > Metazoa > Chordata > Aves > Charadriiformes > Laridae > Sterna > Sterna hirundo. The sequence goes on along the minus strand of WNMW01000099.1, from coordinate 7,929 downwards.
CCCCCCAATTTACCTCCCCTTGCCGCCCCCGATGGGCCCCCCCCGGGCTCACCCATGCTGGGGGGGGGCTGGGGGGCCGGGGAGGGGCGTGAGGGCACCGCGATGCGCCGGGGGGGCCGGGGCTCGGGGGGCACCGGGCCTGGAGGGGGGAGAAAAATGGGGGGGGGCACCGTCAGCACCCCTAATACCCCCCTAGGACCCCAAATAACCCCCCAGGGACCCCCCCGGGGGCCCAAAGTACCCCCCAGGGACCCAAAATACCCCCTGGAACCCCCCAGGGACCCCCAATATCCCCCCAAGAACCCCAATACCCCCCCGGGGCACCAGTAACCCCCCCAGGACACACACACCCCCCCCCCCCCGCCCCAGAGACCCTGAAAACCCCCAGGGACCCCAAATAAGCCCCAGGAACCCAAATGTCCTCCCACAGAACCCCCCGGGGACCCCAACACCCCACCGGGGACCCCAAATACCCCCCCCAAGGGACCCCCCCCCAGGGACCCCAATACCCTTCCCCAGACCCAAATACCCCCCCCAGGGGACACCTCCCCCCCCTCCGGGAATCCCAAATGTCCCCCAGGGACCCCAAATACCCCTCCAGGACTTCCCCCCCCGGGACCCCAGGACCCCCTCAGGGACCCCCCCAGAGACCTTCACCCCCCCGCCCCCCCCCAGGGCCCCCCCAGCCCCCCCCGGGCCGCACCGGGCAGGGGGCTGCGCTGGACGAAGGAGCGGAAGGTCTCGCGGGTGCGTTTGCGCTTCTCCTCGATGCACTGCAGGTCCCCTGCGCCAGTAACCCCCAGTTACCCCCCAGTGACACCCCGCCAACCCCCCCCCGCCCCCCCCAGTAACATCCCAGGAACATCCCAGTCGCCTCCAGTCACCTCAACCCCTTCCCAGCAACACCCAGTGAACCCCCAGTCACCCCCCAGTCACCCCCCAGTGACGGCTCGGTCACACCGGTGACCCCCGGGGAGCCCGGCGTGTCCCCAGGGGGCCAAGAGGGGACCCAGGAGGAGCCCCAAGGGTGCCCTAAAGGGTCCAGGGTGACAGAAGGGGACCCAGGAGCCCCCCCAGGGGACCCAGGAGCACCCCCAGGGTGTCAGAAGGGACCCCAGGGTGCCAGAAGGGCACCCAGGAGCACCCCCAGGAGCCCCAGGAGCACCCCCAGGGTGCCAGAGGGGGACCCAGAAGTATCCTAAAGGGACCCAAGTGTGTCCTAAGGGACCCCAGGGTGTCAAAAGGGGACCCAGGAGCCCCCCCAGGGGACCCAGGAGCACCCCCAGGGTGCCAAAAGGGACCCCAGGGTGCCAGAAGGGGACTCAGGGATGCCCTAAGGGGACCCAGGAGCCCCCCCAGGGGACTCAGGAGTAACCCCAGGGTGCCAGAAGGGACCCCAGGGTGCTCTAAGGGGACCCAGAAGTATCCCAAGGGGACCCAAGCGTGTCCTAAGGGACCCCAGGGTGCCAGAAGGGGACCCAGGAGCCCCCCCAGGAGCCCCAGGAGTAACCCCAGGGTGACAAAAGGGGACCCAGGAGCACCCCCAGGGGACCCAGGAGCATCCCCAGGGTGCCAGAAGGGGACCCAGGAGCACCCCAAGGTGCCAGAAGGGACCCCAGGGTGACAGAGGGGGACCCAGAAGTATCCCAAGGGGACCCAAGCGTATCCTAAGGGACCCCAGGGTGCCAGAAGGGGACCCAGGAGCCCCCCCAGGAGCCCCAGGAGCACCCCCAGGGTGCCAGAAGGGGACCCAGGGATGCCCTAAGGGGACCCAGGAGCACCCCCAGGGGACCCAGGAGCATCCCCAGGGTGCCAAAAGGGACCCCAGGGTGCCAAGAGGGGACCCAGGGATGCCCTAAGGGGACCCAGGAGCCCCCCCAGGGCACCCAGCCTGCCCCCATCCGTCCCCCCCCCCCGCGGCGGCGGTACCCTGGTGGGGCAGGTAGCGGAAGTCCATGGGCTCGCTGCGCTCCCGGTCGGAAGGCCGCTGGAGCTGCATGCGGACGGTGACGGGCTGGCGCAGCCCCGGCTCGCGGTAGGGGGGGGTGCGGAAGACGATGGCGACCTGGCGGTGGACGTCGGCCTGCGCGAAGGAGCCCTTGGCCTCCCAGCCCTCCGCCGAGAAACGCACCTCGATGTCCTCTGCGGGGGGGGGGGGACACACGGGATGGGATGGGGGGGGGTCAGTGTGGGGGGGGGGGGGGGGGTGGGGGGGACGGTACCCCCTGGGGGGACCCAGGCGTCCGGGGGGGACGCCCAGGAGTCCAGGGGACCCGGAGATTTGGGGGACCCAAGAGTCTGGGGGGGAACCAAGAGTCTGGGGGGGGGCCCAGGGATTTGGGGGACCCAAGAGTCTGGGGGGGGGGGGCCCAGGAGTTTGGGGGGGGCCCAGGGATTTGGGGGACCCAAGAGTCTGGGGGGGGACTCAAGAGTCTGGGGGGGGGGCCAGGAGTTTGGGGAGGGGCCCAGGGATTTGGGGGACCCAAGAGTCTGGGGGGGGACTCAAGAGTCTGGGGGGGGGTCCCAGGAGTTTGGGGGGGGGGGGGCCAGGAGTTTGGGGGGACCCAGGGATTTGGGGGACCCAAGAGTCTGGGGGGGGGGGGGTCCAGGAGTTTGGGGGGGGGGCCCAGGAGTTTGGGGGGACCCAGAGATTTGGGGGACCCAAGAGTCTGGGGGGGGGCCCAGGGATTTGGGGGGGAGGCCCAGGAGTTTGGGGGGACCCAGGTGTTTGGGGGACCCAAGAGTCTGGGGGGGGGGCCCAGGAGTTTGGGGGACCCAGAGATTTGGGGGACCCAAGAGTCTGGGGGGGGGCCCAGGAGTTTGGGGGGGAGGCCCAGGAGTTTGGGGGGACCCAGGTGTTTGGGGGACCCAAGAGTCTGGGGGGAGTGACCCAGGAGTTCAGGGGGGGACCCAGGGATTTGGGGGGACCCAAGTGTTTGGGGGGGGGACCCCGGCATTGGGGGGGGGCCCAGAGATTTGGGGGGACCCAGGTGTTTGGGGGGGGGGATGCCAGCATCTGGGGGGACCCAGGAGTTTGAGGGGGACCCCAATGTTTGGGGGGCACCCAGGTGTTTGGGGGGGGGGGCACCCAGGAGTTCAGAGGGGACTCGGGCATCCAAGGAGGATCCAGCAGTTTGGGGGGGGGGGACCTGGTGTTTGGGGGGGGGGGCACCCAGGAGTTCAGAGGGGGGGACCCTGGTGTTTGGGGGGGGGGGGGACCCAGGCGTCCGGGGGGTGTCCCCCGCGGTGCCCTGACCTTTCTGGACCTTGTCACAGAGCAGGAAGATCTCGTCCCCCCCCCGGCAGCTCCCCGAATTCCGGTTCACCCGGCAGATCCGCAGCTCGGCCGTGCTGGGGGCCCCTGGGGACATGGGGGGGCACGGGGGGGGCACGGGGTCACATGGGGTCAGGTGGGGTCACACAGGGTGACATGGGGTGACACGAGGTCACACGGGGTGACGCAGAGTAGCACAAGGGGGGGCCTGCAGGGAGCTACAGGGGGGCTATGGGGGGGCTGGCGGTGACAGGGGGGGCCATGGGAGGGGTCTGGGGGGGGCTATAGGGGGGTCTGAGTGGCTATGGGGGGGTCATGGGGGGGTCTGAGGGGGCTCTGGGGGGGCCTATAGGGGGGCTGGGAGGCTATGGGGGGATCGGGGGGGGGTTATGGGGGGGTTATGGGGGGGGTCTGGGTGCCTGGGGTGGGCTACAGGGGGCTTGGGAGGGTATGGGGGGATTGTGGGGGGTTAGGGGGGGTCTGGGGGGGCTATAGGAGGGCTGGGAGGTTATGGGGGGGTTATGGGGGGTCTAGGGGCCTCTGGGGGTCTGGGGGGGCTATAGGGGATCTGGGAGACTATGGGGGGGTTATGGGGGGGTCTGGGGGGGCTATAGGTGGTCTGGGAGGCTGTGGAGGAGGTTCTGGGGGTCTCGGGGGGGATCTGGGGGGCTAGAGGGGGCTATGGGAGCCTATAGGGGGATTGGGGGGGGGTTGGGGGGGGCTATAGGGGGGGTTGGGAGGTTATGGGGGAGGGTTATGGGGGGGTCTAGGGGCCTCTGGGTGTCTGGGGGGGGCTATAGGGGGCCTGGGAGGCTATGGGGGGGTTATGGGGAGGGTTTGGGGGGGGCTATAAGGGACCTGGGAGGCTATGGGGGGGTTATGGGGGGGTCTGGGGGGGGCTATAGGGGGCCTGGGAGGCTATGGGGGGGTTATGGGGGGTCTGGGGGGAGTCTGGGGGGGGGCTATAGGGCTATAGGCTATGGGGGGGTTATGGGGGGGGTGTGAGGGGCTATAGGGGGCCTGGGAGGCTATGGGGGGGTTATGGGGGGGTCTGGGGGGAGTCTGGGGGGGGCTATAGGGGGCCTGGGAGGCTATGGGGGGGTTATGGGGGGTCTGGGGGGAGTCTGGGGGGGGCTATAGGGGGCCTGGGAGGCTATGGGGGGGTTATGGGGGGGTCTGGGGGGAGTCTGGGGGGGGCTATAGGGGGCCTGGGAGGCTATGGGGGGGTTATGGGGGCTCGGGGGGGGGCTCTGGGTGCCTGGGGGGGGGAGGGGGGGGCACTCACGGTTGTCGTAGACGGGCTGGGAGAGGACGGGGGGGAGGGGGCGCAGCCCCCCGGGTCCCCGCACCCACACCTGGAAGCAGAGTCGCACCGCGCTCAGGTCGTACTCGCCCCCGCGCTGCTCCGCCGGCACTGCCGGGACACGCGCCACCAGTAACCACCAGTAACCACCAGTAACCACCAGGAACGAACCACCAGTAACCACCAGGAACCACCAGGAACCACCAGGAACCACCAGGAACCACCAGTAACAGCCCCCGGCAACCCCAGCAACCCCCCTGGCACCCCAACAAACCACCGGCACCACCAGGAGCCCCCCAGTGCTCCCAGTAACCACCAGTAACCCCCCCCGCACCCCCAGGAACCCCCCAGTAACCACCAGTAACCCCCCCCAGCACCCCCAGGAACCCCCCCAGTGCTCCCAGTAACCACCAGGAACCCCCCCCGGCACCCCCAGGAACCCCTCAGTGCTCCCAGTAACCACCAGTAACCCCCCCCCAGCACCCCCAGGAACCCCCCAGTGCTCCCAGTAACCACCAGTAACCCCCCCCGGCACCCCCAGGAACCCCCCCAGTGCTCCCAGTAACCACCAGTAACAGCCCCCGGCAACCCCAGCAACCCCCCTGGCACCCCAACGAACCACCGGCACCCCCAGGAGCCCCCCAGTGCTCCCAGTAACTACCAGTAACCCCCCCAGCACCCCCAGGAACCCCCCAATAACCACCAGTAACCACCAGTAACCCCCCCTGGCACCCCCAGGAACCTCCCAGTGCTCCCAGTAACCACCAGTAACCCCCCCCAGCACCCCCAGGAACCCCCCAGTGCTCCCAGTAACCCCCACTGGCTCCCCCAGTAACCACCGCTATCAACCAGTAACCCCCCCCCGGCACCCCCAGGAACCCCCCAGTGCTCCCAGTAACCACCAGGAACCCCCCCCAGTGCTCCCAGTAACCACCAGTAACCCCCGCCAGCACCCCCAGGAACCCCCCAGTGCTCCCAGTAACCACCAGTAACTGCCTCCGGCAACCCCAGGAACCCACCAGTGCTCCCAGTAACCACCAGTAACCCCCCCCAGCACCCCCAGGAACCCACCAGTGCTCCCAGTAACCACCAGTAACCCCCCCAGCACCCCCAGGAACCTCCCAGTAACCACCAGTAACCCCCCCCAGCACCCCCAGGAACCCCCCAGTGCTCCCAGTAACCACCAGTAACCCCCCCAGCACCCCCAGGAACCCACCAGTGCTCCCAGTAACCACCAGTAACCCCCCCAGCACCCCCAGGAAGCCACCAGTAACCACCAGTAAGCCCCTCCGGCACCCCCAGGAACCCCCCAGTGCTCCCAGTAACCCCCACTGGCTCCCCCAGTAACCACCGCTATCAACCAGTAACCCCCCCCCGGCACCCCCAGGAACCCACCAGTGCTCCCAGTAACCACCAGTAACCCCCCCCAGCACCCCCAGGAACCCCCCAGTAACCACCAGTAACCCCCCCAGCACCCCCAGGAACCTCCCAGTAACCACCAGTAACCCCCCCCGGCACCCCCAGGAACCCCCCAGTGCTCCCAGTAACCACCAGGAACCCCCCCCAGCACCCCCAGGAACCCCCCAGTGCTCCCAGTAACCACCAGTAACCCCCCCCAGCACCCCCAGGAACCCCCCAGTGCTCCCAGTAACCCCCACTGGCTCCCCCAGTAACCACCGCAATCAACCAGTAACTCCCCCCCGGCACCCCCAGGAACCCACCAGTGCTCCCAGTAACCACCAGTAACCCCCCCCAGCACCCCCAGGAACCCCCCCAGTGCTCCCAGTAACCCTCCCAACCCCCTCCAGTAACCCCTGGTCCCTCCCAGTAACTCCCAGTACCCCCCCAACCCCCCCCCCAGTAACTCCCAATGCCCCCCAGCAACCGCCCCCCCCCACCCCCAGCCTCCTCCCAGTGCTCCCAGTGCTCCCAGTACCGTTGAAGGGGTTGTTGTTGGTGCGGATCCGTTCGGCCAGGGCCGCTTCCAGCTCCCGCTTTTTCACGCACTGAATCCCTAAATTCTGGAAACTGACCCCAAAACGAAGAGGGTCAGGCCCCGCGTATCCGCAGGGGTCCCGTCCGTGTCCCCCCCCCCCACCCAGGATGCCTGGGTGGGGGGGACACCCATAAATGGGGGGACCCAGGGGTCTGGGGGGGGGGACACCCATATATTTGGGGACCCAGGCATCTGGGGGGGGGACACACCCCATATTTTGGGGAACCCAGGGGTCTGGGGGGGGGAACACCCCATATATAGGGGGACTCAGGCGTCCTGGGGGGGGGACACACCCCATATATTTGGGGAACCCAGGGGTCTGGGGGGGGGACACCCATAAATGGGGGGACCCAGGGGTCTGGGGGGGGGACACACCCCATATATTGGGGGACCCAGGAGTCTGGGGGGGGGGGACACCCCATATATTGGGGGACCCAAGGGTCTGGGGGGGGGACACCCCATATATTTGGGGACCCAGGCATCTGGGGGGGGGACACACTCCATATTTTGGGGAACCCAGGGGTCTGGGGGGGGGGACACCCCATATATTTGGGGAAACCCAGGGGTCTGGGGGGGGGGATACCCCATATATTTGGGGAACCCAGGGGTCTGGGGGGGGACACCCCATATATAGGGGGACCCAGGGGTCTGGGGGGGGGACACACCCCATATATTTCGGGACCCAGGGGTCTGGGGGGGGGACACCCCATATATTTGGGGAACCCAGGGGTCTGGGGGGGGGGGACACCCCATATATTTGGGGAACCCAGGGGTCTGGGGGGGACACACCCCATATATAGGGGGACCCAGGGGTCTGGGGGGGGGGACACCCCATATATTGGGGGACCCAGGGGTCTGGGGGGGGACACACACCCCATATATGGGGGGACCCAGGGGTGTGTGGGGGGGGGACACCCCATATATAGGGGGACCCAGGGGTCTGGGGGGGGGACACCCCATATATTGGGGAACCCAGGAGTCTGGGGGGGGACACACCCCATATATCTGGGGAAGCCCAGGGGTCTGGGGGGGGGGGACATCCCATATATAGGGGGACCCAGGGGTCTGGGGGGGGGACACCCATAAATGGGGGGACCCAGGGGTCTGGGGGGGGGCTACCCCCCATATATTTGGGGACCCAGGGGTCTGGGGGGGGGGACACACCCCATATATTTGGGGACCCAGGGGTCTGGGGGGGGGACACCCCATATATGGGGGGACCCAGGCATCTGGGGGGGGACACACCCCATCTTTTGGGGAACCCCGGGGTCTGGGAGGAGGACACACCCCCCCCCCCTTATATTTGGGGGGGCCCCAGGCGTGCGGGGCCTGGGGGGGGGGTGTCAGGGGGGGCCC